>NCKU01004264.1:0-12720 GCA_003675995.1 Dinothrombium tinctorium | reverse complement strand
TGGGGACTTGATAGAATATTTCAAAATATTAAACAATTTTTATGACGTCAACCCAAATGCATATTTTGAATTTTCAATGCACTAATATTCTGTACGTGGTCATTCAAAAAATTTTTTATACCACATACTAGATTAGAAACTGTTAAGAATTCATTTTTTGTAAGAAATCTGCAAACGTGGAATCTGCTTCCAAGTTCAGTTGTGACCGCAAACAATATTGCTTCTTTTTAAAAAAGACTTGATAGGTACTGGTCTGAGACTGAAACTGCTGCCTAAGCATTTATTTTAAAAACATTGTAAATTTTTCATTGTTTAATTTTCCTTAATTGTAACCAAAAAACGGCATATAAGCTTTGCTTCCTGCAGATGATTTTTAAATAATAATAATAATAATATTTGCAATTAAGTTATGCTATTTCATCTTCCGTAAATGCTATCTAATCGCAATACATGCTTAATGGTTTTTATCTTATTTTTAGTTGAAATATTTATTTAACTTTAAGTAAATTTAAAATATTTTACATTTCGTAAAATATTTTCTATAAAATATGTTGCATTCAAATATTTTTGTTGTGCTCAAATGATTATATTATAAATCTTTAAAAAATAAATTCAATACTAACACATTGATCTCATAATTTAGAAGAAGTTTTATAAGGCTTTTAATAACGTTTCATGAGTTTTTTAACCCTCTATCCTAACACGATCAGAAAAAAGTACATTTTACTACTGAAAGAATACTTCACTGCACTGCAAAAAAACGTCATAAATGCTAAGCAACATTTTGATTTGTTGTGAACCGCATTTTAGTATATTTTAATTTTCGAACATTTTAGAGTAAAATTTAGCAAAAATTATTATTTTAAATGTTTATGAATAATGAACATATTCTACTTCATTTGGTTTAACCTCTTTTAAAACAATTTTCCACTGCTTCGCACTTTACGTTTCAATTTACCACCTCTTTAGTCATTTAAGAGTTTTAATTTTAACACCAATTAAATTTTAATATTTTTCAATTAAAAATATTTCTATTGATAATTCTTTCTTTATTCGCTGTGTATCCTATCACTTTTAAAAACAAACTTTCAATTAACTTAAATTTTTTAATGCAAAATGTTTTTGTTATAGATTTTTGCAGTTCAGTGAAGTATTCTTTCAGTAGTAAAATAATTTTCTGATTACAAAAAACATTGATTTGATTTAGTTACATTAACTGAGAATAGATTGAGATTGAGATTAGTAGATTGTGAGAGTATTTTTTATAATTCTTTAAAAAAACATTAACATAACTACGTAAATTAACCTAATTACGCTTTCTTCATCGATGATTTTAAGCAAATATCGAACAAAGTAAGAACGCAAAGCATCTTACATAATTAGTTTTATCATTTTCAATAAAATAGAGAATGAAAAGAATTGCTTTGTTCAGAGAGACGCGTCGTAATTTTATTACATAGATAAGATTATTGCCATTTACTTTTTGAAGGAATAAAGTGAAAATGCCGGTAGAGGTTGTGAACATTAGCTAAAGCAATAATTTGGTTCGTAGTTGGAATATAAATATTTTATTGCGAAAATTAAAAATTAAAAATGAAAAAAATTTATTAGCTCTTAAAAGTTAACGAAGCTAAAACTAACTTTTTAAACAATTGCAGTTGTTTAATGTTTGTCGAAAAGAGGAAATTTTTTTTTGAACGATGCAGTCACTTTAGACAAAAATATAAGTCGAGATCTGTGAAGAAAGCAGAAGAAAGCCGAAGCGAAATAGTAAGTTTTTATTTGTTAGATAACGAATACTTTACTTAGCAATGTGAGCGATGAAGCTCTCAATTTGTCCGAATGAAGTTCGTTTTTTTTTTACTTTTTAGAAGAAATTTTTCACTTAATTTTTCTTTTCTATTTGAGAATTAAAGGCTTGATTGAGCAAAAGTAAAAAATTGTAAGAGTGGAACGCAGAAAGAAAGAAACATTTTCTCAAAGCGAAATCCCAAAGGAAACAGAAAATGGACAGTTTTTTGTGAAAACGAAATAAGTGAGAAATAAGGTACAAATCACGGGCAAGCAAAGCGTGAGCATCAATCTAAATGTGTCTGAAAATGATTATTTGAAATCTTTGCTTTTCGCAATGCAATTGTAAACACGGCGAAGAAGAAGCAAAGTGATTGTGAAGTAAGCAAAAAATTTTCGAGTCTTTTTTTGCTGTCTGTGCGATCGATGAACGCGTAGCTCACTCAATCTGCCAACACTCGCAATGTATCTGTTCGACTTGCTTTTCTGCGAAATAAGACAAAAGCAAATCTTAAAGCGCTTATTTCATTGTTGATAGCAAATGAGCCGCATTCCTGCTCAAAATCAACCATATTCATTGCGTCAAAAGATCTTTTTTGCAGAATAGAAACACTCGTAATTAATTTAATTCTATTATGAAAACGTTCGATAAAAACGTCTGTGCTTTCGACGCGCTCGTGAAAATTGCTTTCTCGCGGAAAAGAGGCGAAAGAGGAGCAAGTTAAAAGGTGGAACAAAGTCATGGCGAGTAAGAAAAACGCTTTACGCTAGTTTTGTCGTAAAACAAAGCAAACACAAAATTGTATTATGTCTTAAAGTATAGTAAATTGACTTTTTTGTCGCTTACTCTCGCTCTCTCTCAACAACAGAAATCAAACGTTAATCAATATAATTGCGATTTAAACAAGTGAAATCGCAATGTGCTCGAGTCGCGCTTTAATGCTGAACAAAGTAAAAAAATGTAAGTCTCGATGACTTGCTTTCTCTGTATCTGCGCTCACAAAGTTTCATATGATAAGTGTTATTTGTTGAAGAAAAGGTAAACTTTCTCTGTGGTATTTACTTCAATTTTATTGTCACAATAACCACTTTGCGTTTTATGGTCGCAGATTTTTTCTTTGTTTCCATTACTTTCGTTATTGCTTTTAGTTGCGCAAAAGTTCTCTGAATTGAATGTACGTATCACATAACGTTTTTGGCTTTGTTACTCAAACCGCACAAACCGCTACAATTCTGTTTCTCACAAATTTACAATCTTTTTTTACAACAAAATTTCGCCAATAAATATACAAAATGCAATAATGATTTAAATAATTTATTTTTTCATGAATTTACAATTGAGCTCAAAAAACTCATACGCAATAGCAAATTTTCAATTGTATAAAGTGCAAATTTTTTGACGGCTATTTTAAAAATTATTTAAAAAATGTTTTAATTTTTTTGCTCAATTTCACCACTTCCAACGTAATTAGCATTTAATGCTTGTTATTTCACATATTTCGCTTGTAAATCTGGGCTTTGTTATCATTTCAAAATGTCTGGAATTGAAAAACTTTTTAATTAAATTTTTAAGTTAAATTACTCTAAAAATGTGTTATATAGAGTTTTTGAATTTTGAAGTGAAATCCTCGCTTTATTAATCATGTTTAAGCTTCCATGAATAAAAGTAAGTACGCTGCATTCGCAAAATTTCAAATGAGATATGATACGTTAATTATAAAAAAAAACAAAATTTTCACAAAGCAGCCTTTCATCTATTTTCATGCCTCTCATTACGAATAAGTGCGAACAAACTTTGAGCCAATAACCAAATTTTCTGTTCTTGTCGGTTCAATATCTCTTCAAAATACAAATAGATAGGTCATATTATTTTATTAGAGATTCATAGATTTCACGAAACTATCGGTGATCTAAATTAAAAATTCATCAATAAAATGAAGTGAAACGCCCAGTAGAAAGCTCATAAAATCTTCGAAAACGAGAAAAATGATCTTTTTCAGGTAAGAGACAAAAGATGATCGCAATTTTATTTTAACCTGCGCATAAATCAAATTAAAATGTTTTTATGACATTTTATTTTTAGTTTTAATTATTTTTGGTCTTTTCTTCTTCCATTTTATTTAATGAAACCAAACTTTTTTAAAATTAATAAACATTGAAAAATTGCACTGTGAGAGTCTTCTTAAGTTTTATTCAATCAAAACTAAATTTATGTAAAGTATGTTTTAATTAACAAGTCTAAATGTTGAACTAAAAGAACTTTAATTCAACAAAATAAAATGGATACAAGATGCAAGTGACACAGATACGTAAGTGAAAATAGTAATTTGGGGCATATAATATCAATTTAGAGTATTTTGTGGGGATCATATCAAACCAGAAATCATCGCATCACAGAGCAAGTGAAGAATAAAGTGAAAGTTAATTATCGATGCGTAAACGAGCGAAAAAAATGAGTGTTCGCTTGCGAGGAAATCAATCATTTCCTGATGTCAAAAGCAGTGAAATTTTGTTTACTTAAATGCATCATTCCGCATTTAACTTCCACATTCAAAACGAATGAAGCCACAACATGTCGCATTAATTTTTAAACACTCTTTACATTCATCAACGATTTCAAAGGATAGTATGAAGCCAGAAATCATTTAATGAAAGGTAAAGTAAAATAGAATCAACCATGTGTAATGTGGTTTTAATGCAATTCTGAACGCGATCGCGATTACGCTGCTTTTAATATCTAGAGCTAAAAAGATTATAAATGGAGCTTGCAATGGTAAGCTAATAAAACAGAATTTTTAAGATTCCATTTCATTGGCGATTTAATACACGCTGCAAACAAATTTTAATTTATACACCTGAAATTTTCTTCTCAATCGCTTTTCTATCAAATATTAAAAATATTTTGGATTTTTAAAAACTAAATCAACTTTTTTAATTGTCAAAATATTTGAAGAAAATAGAATTAAATAATTTTAATTGTTAATTGAGCTTGCTCAACTCAATTTGCGCATATTTTCAAGGCTAAATTTTTGTAAGCAATGAACTCAGATGATGTCGCGTTATTACAAAAGCTGTAGTTTGTTTCTTTGTAGCACTCCGAACAAAAGATTTTACACGAGGCAATGAATGCATCTCTGAAATTGAAACTTTTGTGTTCAATGTTAATACTTCTATTCATGACAAGAATGTTAAATTTTGTGCATTTTAAGTACTTTGCCTGGAAGAACTTGTTAAAATGTTGCATATTGAAACGAAAGGACAAAAAAAGTTTTGTGAATAAAACGACTCAATAATGCAATCTTAATATGAAAGAAAATTAAAATGCTATAAAAAATTCATTTTTTAAGTTTAAAAAGCCTGCTTAGGGCAATTTCAATAGATTCAATTGTTTGGCCAAAGAGTAAATATTGACAAAACTCTGGTTCTTCGGTGGAGAAGTTCAAAAGATAAAAAGAATGAAATCAGCGATGAAAATTTTTTTCACTTTTATTTGCTCAATGTTTTTTTTTTTAAATCTTTCTTTTTGCTTCAAGAATTCATTAAAAAGATACTTTCGAGAATTAAAAAACTAAAATCATTATGGAAAGAGTAAAAATCGATTTAAAGCAACTTAAATAGCAAATTTATTCAAGTTGATAGATCCAAGTGAAGTTACTCAAGTACAAAACAAGATTTGATTATCTTAATTAGAGTATTTTTCTAAACGATCACGCGCAACGAAATAATCGCATTGCTTATCAGAGTGTTTGAAAAAAAATAATCGCCTCCTGAAACTAGCGTTCACAAGCAAAAATGTTTATCATAGCGAATAATATTGATATTAAAATAAGAAAACGATTGAACGCTCAGGGCGATAATTTTGAGAAATAAGGTAAATTACAATTTTATTAATACAGAATTTTAGTAAATTTTTTGAAGTTAAAAATATGCTGATTTTTGTTCTTTATTAAAGAGAAATTTTAGAAGCTGTTTTGAATATCAAATTCATAATGATTAACAAGCTGTGAACTTGCACTAATTTAATTAGTTGACAATATGTTTTGCAAGGTTAAAATGAGACATTATTACTTAACTTAAATGGCCTTATTCTATTCTTTATTCGCAAAAAAAAGAAAAAATTAAAGTCAATTAATCTAGCACATAAAAAGATATGAGGGAAGGAAAAGGAAGAGTTTTCCAAATATTTTATTTGACTATTTTAAAATTAATTTCTCTTAAATTTATTGAAATCAAGCGTTTAAATTTGTTTACTTTATATGATATCGCATTAAATGATTTATGTTTGTCTAGAGTGCAATTTCACAAAATTGAAAATTTTCAAAATTTTTATTAAAACCTCAACAAATAAAACAAAAAGGTTATATGATAATTGATATAAGTCCGAAAATATGAATTTATATTAAAATAATCTTTAATTGTTCTTCTATAAGGATTGAAGTGCTAAAAATTTAAAAAATTTTGCAAATTTGTAATAAACGGAAAAAACTGCCTCGGATAACGAAACTTGTTTTTATTTTGTTAAAAATCTTGATCATATTTTCAATTTATTTAAATCAAGTTCGTCTTATGACACTCGTTTTAAATCTAATTCTTTTCTTGCTTAAAAAATTAAAACTTTTACGATTTTAAATCTTTTTTTTCATCCTGCTGCACTGATTTGATGGACAGCTTCGTTCAGAATTGTATCTAAACTCGAGCTAATTTTTAGGATGTAATACGATATGTAAAACATGTTTATTATGTTCTTTTTTGCAATAACTATTGACTCTTCATAAAAATAAGAAAAGCAAGAAAAGTAACATAGTGACAGATAGCGATGCGATAAGTCAGAATCAGGATGTTTTTGCAATTTTTTTCCCTTGAAAAAGTGAATCAATGTTTTAGTTTCAAGCAACGATCATCTAAAATGAATTGAATTTAAGCTCTCATCTGCAAAATTATTTATCATCTTTGGGTTTTATAAGACACACTATGTTAAAAATTGAAAACTGTCTCATTTCTCTTTCTTCTCGCCTATATCGACAAGATTTTTGAAATTTTTCGAAAATTCAAAAAAAAATAAAAAAAATAAAAAAGATATTTATTTAGGATATTAAGACCAGGTTTTTGATTAACATTCTTCATTATGAGACAAAAATATTTTATTAACTTTGTAAATTGATTTTTCGTCTGCCAAGGAATATCAAACAAAAATTTTCAATTTAAATTTTCTAAAATCACGGGAAAAATTTTTATTGAGACTTTTCGTCATAAATTAGGAATAGAACATGTGTATATTGTCTTTGAAACGCAAATAAATTAAAATTCATAGTTCAAATAGCTTTTCGGAAAAAATGTTTGTCCCGGATCGATCATTTAATATCTTATCGCTCTGAAACGCTTCAATTTTGACCACTGTTCGCGACAAAATTAAAAGCATTCAAAAGTAAAATCAAGCACAGTTATCAATTTTGTTTAAGTAAACACGTTTCAGTATATTCGAATGAAGGTGAATAGCAACATGTGTGTTTAAGTGATCAAAGAATATTTTTGATTTTTTTCATGTGACGATTTCATCAAAAGTTAGTTAATTTGCTTTTGTGTTAGTTAAAACAAAAAGAAGTTAGAAAGAATTCTTAAATAAATTTTGAAAATGTCGAAAGTAAAAATAAAGACTTGACCATTATTCTAATTTTGATTCTTTGGACCTATGGTGAGGGACCTTAATTCAACAGATTCATTATTGCCTCAGAAAACGGATTGCTGTTATGCATATCGTTTGCTCGCCGTTCGAAAGTTAGTAAGCAAATTGAACACAGCTTTTCGTGCTTTCTTTTCACATTTAAATGCGATTGCAAACAATTGAATTTCGACGCAAAGTGAAATGTTCATTATGTTTATAAGAAATTCACAAATTTTATTTTTCAAAACTCACTTTATAAATAGAAAATTAACGCGTGGAAATAAGTGTTTTCAGTGTAACTTGTTGTTTTGTAAAAATAGTTCACGAGTTATCGTTTGTTTGTTAAACGACAGTTCTGAGCACTCATTAACCATTTTCATGCAATCTCATCGTTTTTCGACTTCATCAATAGTAAGTTAAGGAATTATTTGCGTATTTAACATTTATCGCTTTTCATGTTTATTTATAAAATAAAGTTTTATTTTAAATTGACAAACGCACCATCATCTTGCGTCTCTCCATCAATTATTGTTGAAACTCTATCTTATAAACACTTAATGATCTTTTCGAAAATCAAGCAACTTTTTTTCTCTTTATTTGAGATAACATTACCAAGAAAAGCTTTTGACTGTTCACCTAACTTATGACCTTACCAACTTTTTATTCATAAGTGCAGTGGGAAAAATGAAAAAGTTAACATTTGAGTGCAGGAATTCCTTCTATAGTTCTAAAATTCATTTTGAAAACGAATTTTATAAAATTTTAGAACTTTGGCCTACATTTCGAGAACAGTTCATTTCTGATAATTGAAGACTTTCAAAATGAACTCTAAGGGTTAAATTACCCTTAATAAAGTACATTTAAGACAATTCTGATAACTTACATCCTCAAATTCGACCGAGCAATGCCTTCGAGATTTATTTATCTAGAAGCCACTTTTAGATATTTATAGTCAACTGTAGAGTGGTTTGAAATTTTAAAAAAGATTTAGTTGATTTAAATCAAACGTGTCACGCAAAAACTTTAAAACTAATGAATAAAAAAACTTTGTACGCTGGTTAAAAACAATAAAAAAAGAAGATTTTTACCAAAAATTGTAAAAAAAAAACAATATTTTAGCCAGTCCAATTAAATAGGATTTATAAAGTTTTGTTAGAGAAAACGAAACTAATCAGAAAAGTTTATGAACCACCAAAGCTTACTTCTTATATTTTCTGCTGCTATATTTAGCAATCGAAATTAAACTTTGGACATTTTTTTCGAAAGAAAAAATATTCAGAACAATGGTGTTAAAAGTTAACTGCGTTTATTAAAAAAAAAACTAAATTTACGATAGAAATGCATCTCTATGTAAGGAAAGCTTCAGACCTAATTTGCATTGAATTTTCAATGAATTTATGGAAAGAGAAATGCTTTTCGTTTTGAAAGAAGCGCCTTACTTTTCAACATAAGAGCCAAAAAATCATCCTTCAAAAATATGCTTTCAGAATAAGTCAACGAAAGCGTAAAAGATTACCTAAGTTACACATTGTCAATAATGGAGCGATGCAAAACATGTATATATAAACGAAGAACAAATGTATTTAAGGTAGGAGTTATTAGTTAGAATTGTTTAATGTTAGTCTGAGAGTGTAACTCGAAGAGATTACGAATCAAGTGTTACTGTGATCGTTACAAAGACAAACCCCGTCCTGGTACCTCTGAGCGTATCCTTATCCCCTCAAAGCCTCTTAGGACACATGACAAAAGATTCACATAAGTATTTAGGTTTTCATTTGAATTGATTGAAATATTGATAATTAGTTCGTTCAAAATGAAGAAATTGATTTATAATATTATCGTTGCCTGTTAACTGTCATGAGATTAAAGAAAGTTACAGTATATTAATCATAATAATGAAAATTGAAACCATTTGTTTCACTGTCAGTTCGAGCAATCATAGTTGTTGAGCATTTTAAACAAAACTTGTTCATAAAAGTGTTTTTTTTAAATTTGATAATTAATTTAAAGCAACAAAATTATATACAACAATGAAACTCGATCAAAGCACTGCAAAAATCTACGTAAATTAAGACTATGCTCACTCCAATTTTAAAATTGAAACATTTTTCGTAAAAAATGTTCAATTATAAATCTTTTTTATAAAACATTTCCTGTAAATGAATGTGTTACCATTTTTTTCTATTCAGTTGTTTTTGGCAAAATCTAGTTTATGTACGTATCACTAACGTTACTTCTGTTACCTTATCACTAACGTTACCTTAGATTATTTCAAATTTGTTTGGTTCTCTGAAAAAATCAACCTCATTTTTTACTCTTTTTCGCTTATTCTATTTCTGTGAAAAGTAAACAGAATTATAATAAATCTCTTTCTGGCTAATTAACAAAAGCGAGCATTGTTCTTATTTTTACTCGTTGCATTATGTACAAAATGTTGATTTTCACTTAAAATTTTGATATCAGTCAAATACATGATATTTAGTTGCTGAGTTTGACAGGCGAAAAATAAATCGCTTACAATGTTTTTGACATAAAATTTTGTTTTTTCGTTGTTTTCACAATTTCAGGTATTTCATAATCGCTTTTTGTTCATTTAAATGAAGCTCAACTTTTTGAAAATAGCAATGCGATGAATGAGTGAATTCCACCATATTGAGCAGAGCTGTGTGTGAATTTGAATAAAAAATTTGTTTTAAAAAAATTCAAAGCATCACTGCCACATACGATTAACAATAATTAAGTTAAGAAAAATGTGACATGCCATTGCGACTTTAAATTGTCTTATTTTAAATCTACCCTTACGTATAAATTCATTTATTCTCCTCTACTTTTCACCAATTCTTCTTTAAACTTCTCGCGAGTCTGAATACATCGCTCGTTTAGAAAAGCAATCGACTTTGAAACTTATTTTTATTATTGAAGCTTTTTTTAGATATTCTATCAAGCGTTTTCAATTGTGTAGTTGTCAGTGAGTGGTGAAATACAGAGCTGCAATACAAAAGGTGAGACTCGACAATAGCAAAATGGAATATTTTTTAAGATAACTGCATCAACTCTTCTGCCTATGCCATTCGAGATCTAAGAGCGTTTTTTTTCTTCTTCTTTTTGTGATCATGGAAATAAATTTGTTTTTTGCTCGCTTTTTGTTCTCTTATTCTTTTTGCTTTTCGCTTTCCTCACTACTTCACTTTCATCATTCTCTGCTTGTAATATACATATGTGCGTGTTCACTCGGCTTTAGCTTCAGCAAATTCATGCATCACTTGGAGCCGAAATAGAGGATTGTCAATATTGTTTGCGCTGTGCAAACTTCTTATTGCGCTCTTCTCTAACAGAGGCCACCTTTTTTTGCTTCATAACTCTAACAGTTGCAAATACATGTAAAGAGGAAAGAGAGAGAAAGAGAATTTTCAGTTATTTCAGTTAGAGAAGGAAGAGTAAATAAAATTTTGCGCGAGGCAGAAAATATGAGCGAGTGCGAGAAAAGTTATTGAAGTGCACTTTGCGACGGAATGTGAAAATATTATAGCGATTGCAATCTCTGCAAAGCTTTTAAAATCGCAATCGCATCCTCTGTTTTGAATGCGTTTTGCTTAAATTGAGGATATGTCAAAAGAAGAATAATGTCTGCGCCAATAGTATTTTTTACTAGTTGAATGAACCAAACGTACGCCGTGAGCATCAATGCATTCGCGAAATGTGTTTCATACTTACTGAGAAATGAAATTGACAAACAATTTCAATTTTTTTTACCTTTGAATTGTTGAGTTGTGAAATATTTCGGATAAGCTTTTCTGCATTTAGCGGGTGATGATGAAAGTATGGATTTCAGTTTATTGTGCTCTTATGAACGATTTTTAGTTTGAACGCTTGTAGTGTTTTGAAATAGAGCGAAAGTAAAAGTGAGCAACGACAAGTGTGAATGTGTTAAAAATTTTACCTTCGACGATTTGTGTCAAAGAAATGTAATTCGTTTCAGAAACTTTTACTTTTCGCGTGAAAAGCTTGAAGGCGAGGGAAAATTCAAACGAGAGTATCGCGTTTTAGTTTAAGAGAAAATAAATGTTTTAAGTAACAAAATGTGTTTTGCTCATCGCAAACAAACATAGCAAACAACGATCGCATTAATTTTAATTTTAAGCGTTTCTAAAGATGAAGCTTGTGATCGAAAAGTTGAGAAAACGAGAGAAGAGAAGCTGTAAAAAACACTTTTTCAATATTAGCGAAACCGTTGCTTTGAAATGTTAATTTCGGCGTGAAATGCAATTGGTGCGTGTGCGTTTCTTGTATTTCGCTCACATCGAAAAGTACTTTCGAAAAGTAAAAGTATAACAAGATAAACATGTATCAAGGCATAGCGGATGAAACTTTCAATAAGATCTTGATTGACTTTAGTTTTATATCCATGTAGCGGTTTTCTTTTCGCCTTACTTTCCAATTCCTACAACGAAAAACATGCGATATTTTCTCTATTACAAATTTATTTTTCGCTTGCAACTTTTATCTCTATTTCAGATAAATCGCAGCTAATCAAATCATTTAAATTTGCGAAAAAAAAACTTTTAACAACATAATAAAGCTCACACTTTTATTATTGCACAAAAGTATTTATATTTCGAATTTTAAAAAGCTCTCTGCTTTTTCTGAAAAAAAGATTATTAGCTCTGCGTAAATCATATTTGTCAATGAGCAAGAATTGAAATGTTTTGCTTTTTTTCAAAATAGTTAAGTGCTAATTAACTACAAAATCTCACGAGATTAGCAAGTTTTAATGCATGAAACATTTTTGCTAATCTAATTCTAATGAGTTGTTTCGGTCTTAATACGAAAAAGAGAAAAATATAGCAGCTTAAGCATATTAGCAGTGGAAGTGCTCCTTCTGATTGTTAGAGATAAATTATTTGCTTACGTTTGGATCAAGTATCTCTCTTTTGCTGACCGAATCGAGACATAGTTATGTAAGTAAATTCTTGAAGAAAATAAACCGATGATACTTTAAAATACTTTAAAATCGATGGATACGAGTTCATCGATGTTAACTCATATTTTTCTAATATAAGTTCGATAAATAAATTTAGAATTCTTTCTTTATTGTTCTATAAGCCATTGAATAAAAGAATTTGGATGATTGATTTCAATTAAAGAAGTGTAAAAGTTTTTCGCACTTACGATGACAATGTTGCACACAAACTTTTCGTGGCCAGGTTTCGGCTGCGTAATAGTCAGCCCTCGTCAGGTCAGTTGTTAAGTTAAAACTGAACTGACGT
>NCKU01004263.1:0-12720 GCA_003675995.1 Dinothrombium tinctorium | reverse complement strand
ATGTGAAACATGTGATTTTGTTTTAAAGAAATTTTAATTGATTTAAGTGTTTTGATGCTTATTATACCTGTTTATATGCCTCCATATCATATTTGATTTTTATGTGATCACATAAAAATCCGATGTCTACTTATAAAGATCTTGGGATCTTATTTAAAACTGATTTGAAATTTTCTGAACATTGTCAAAAAGTGAGAAATAAAGCTTTCCAAATATTACATCAAAAAATATGGTTTTGACTTTCTAGATAAAAATTCTTTTTTACATTTATATAAATCACTTATTAGATCAAAAATTGAATATTGTCAAAATATTTGGTCTCCTTTTCTATAAAAAGACATCGAAATATTAGAAAAAGTGCAAAGAAGAGCGACAAAAATTTTACCCTGCATTAAAAATTTAACATATGAGGAAAGATTACGATACTTAGGTTTAACGACTCTAAAAACAAGAAGAATAGGAGGCGATTTAATCGAATATTACAAAATTTTAAATGGTTACTACCTTCTCGATTCATCAAAGTATTTTTCTTACCACGAAGCAACACACTTTACGAGAGGACATTCTCAAAAATTAAAAACTCCGTTTACCAAAACAAGTGTATTTAAATATTCTTTTTGTATCAGAAACTTGAAAACATGGAATAATTTACCAGATTCAGTAGTTAATTCAAATTCTTTATCAAGTTTTAAACGAAATTTAGATAATCACTGGCGTATGCAAGGAGTTTTGTGAATGTTATAATTTGATATTTGTATTTTTAAAAATATCTTTCATTGTTTAATATTCAGATTTGTAAATAAGAGAGGTGTTAAAAGCTTTGCTTTCTACCTCTTTCTCTAATTAATAATAATAATAATCATAATAATCATAGAAAAAGAAAAAAAACTTCAAAATGAAAATGCTTATCGTTTAATAATTTTTATTATAATGCGTAAAAACATTTAAGAAATAAATTCTAACGTTTTGAGATATAAAATTAAATTTTTCTCATAATAAATCAATGGGAGCTCTATTTCAGAATTGATTCTTATCATTGGATGCTTTATATAAAGTCAATTTCCTTCAGTTTTAAGTTTAAGATTATAAAGTTTTTTATTTCAGCGGATTAATTTTCACAACAAATCAATGTGTTAGTGTATTAAAGTTTAAAATCATAAGTTCATTGTAAAGAAAATTAAAAATTACATAATTTAAACTTGACTCAAATGAATGTGTAAAAAAATGATTTTGTTAAAAGCAAACTTTTCAATTTTTGATTAATTTCTTCGCATACAAAAACTATTTTTAGCAGAGCACAATCGGCGAAGTTTCGATTATCTTAAAAATGTTTTGAAAGTTAATTTCGAATTTTTAAATTAAATAAATGTCTGTGAAAAAAGTCGACGGACATGTGAAGAAAGCATTGGTAACTCGTCTAACAACGAGTTAGACGGTCACTTCGCTCATAATAAACAGTTGTGCATATCTACAGGCAAAAGCGAGGATTTTCATAAGCAGAACACTTTCACGAGTACTGAAATTAGAGTTTGTTTTTCAAATGAATTCAAACAAAAACTTGATTACTAGTGGTTGGCAATCATTCGCATAGAATTTTTGTCTGTGACAAAGTTTATAATGCAAATAAATTTTGTTTTATCAAACTTTTCTGCTTTTAATCTAACGTTGAAAGCTAGCAAATGGTCAAAAATAAAATCGAAATAGCGCTAAACAAGGCGATCTCCGACTCGCAGAGGCATTTATTGTGTTTAACAGTAAACAATGGAAGTAAAAATCGTGCTTTTCTAAACTGTGTGAAGAACTGCTTTTCTAAAGTGTGCGGCGAAAAAAAGTTAAAGTTTCATTTATTCGACGGTAAGTGTAAATTTAAATTTGCGAATTGGCTCTTGTCTCTTAGTAAAAACAGTCGCCATTGAACTAAATTTTATATCCTTTGATAGAAAGAAATGTAACTTAACAGATGCTCTCCCTTATGCTCATTAAAAATGTTCAGGTAAACTTTAAATCAAAAAGAATATTTTAAAATTTATGTCGAGCTATTCAAATTTCAATGCTGCACTAAAGCGATTACATTACACTACAAACTAATGAAATAACGTAACTTGATAGCATATTTTCGTGTTCAAAATTAAGTTTGTTTTTTATTTTTCTCGCTTCATCTTTTATATTTCTGCGTTACGACGAAATCAAATTAAGTTTTAACCTCTCCACGCATTCACCTTTTTTGCATTTAAAATTACATTGAATACAAAATGAGAAAATAAAATTAATTATATTTGATTATAATGTTGTATGGCGAAACATAAAAATTAGACTTAATTAAATAGCGATATTAAGCGAATTTAATTAAATAATAAGAAACATTAACGGCCGGCAATTTTCATTACGCTCTTACGGTAAACGTAATGCTTTATTGAAGTGACATTTTATAAGACTGCATAGAAAAAAATTGAATATTTAATACAATAATAACTTAGTGAACACTTATTACATACACGCTTTACTCTTTATGAGTTTAACTCCGCAAGAGGCAATTTTATTTCTTAGTATTTGAAAAGCGAGTTAATTAAATTCTTATTTTTAAGGTATGTGAACGTTTCTCGGTGATGTTCTCGGCGACTCAACGCGAACATAATACGGAATTGAAGTCATTTTGTTCAAAAATTCAACTGTTCACCGTTCACTGCTTCGAAAAAAAAGAGTTAGAACATCATCTCAAGTGTAAAATGCGGCCATTGATCAGATAATCAGAGATGAAGGTACAGATAAAATTGTTTTTTTTAACTTTTTACCTGCAACTTTTGTAAAGCGCAGAAAAATTTGTGTGTGCAAAAAACTGTATCTTTGTAAAACAGAGAAAACACAAATTCAATTACGATCTGTCTTTTGAAGCGATAAGGAATGGTACTTATAAAATGTAACAAGTTTGTCATCTCATTTTTACACTTCACAAACTTTTTACTTTCAATTCAAAATTTAAGAAATTTTTTTCGCTCGTTCTTAAGAAAGTCACTTTCGAGTTATTTTATTAAAGCGAAAAGCAACGCTCGAGTTTGCAAATTATTACAACGTAAACGATTAATAAATTCTTAACAAAATTGAAATTGAGAAATTTATTAGTAAGATAAAAAAGATGCCGACATTAAAGGAGTAAAAGAATTCGAGCAAAGCGAATGTTTAGTGCGTGTGTGTATGTGTAAGAGAGAGAGAGAAAAAGGGAGAGAAGAATGAGTGTAAACTTTATATTTCTAAATAAATTAAAATTTCAATTTCAAATCTTTTTTTTGAGTTTAATTAAACTGCCTCTAGGCAAAGCTATGGTTGGTATTAAGCAGTTAATGAATAAAAAACGGCTTTGCTTTAGGCGTAAATCTCCTTTTTTCTATTAGATCGAGCCTATAAAAAAGTGATATTCTTCATAAGCTTAATTTGATTTTTGTTTTTTTTTAATAAAAATTTTTCTTGAACAAAAGCAGAATGCTTTTCTGAATTCGTTTATAACTTTTGAATATTTGAGCAATAACAATAAATAATTAAATAAATAAATAATTTTAAAAAATTAAGTTAAACTAGAATCACTTTAAATCATCACTTATTGAAGTGTCTCGAGTAAATTTCGATTAAGCAAGTTAGTCTGATGGAGTATTTGTAGCTCTTTTAATGCTCTCATTGTGAATTCTCCATAATTCATATTGCGCTATCCTCCAGAGTATCAAATTCTCTAGCCTTTTACTATAAAAGAATGAAATGCACATTGTAAGTTTAGTTTTAGAAAAGCAAAGAGAACAGTTTGCTATTACAATACATGCAGTTGCTCTGTTTTTGAAAAAAAAGTAAAATTTGATCGCTTTACTGCTTATTTACTCAAATATATCATTTTAAATCTTGCATACAAAATACATCCTTTATTTTCTTGTTCATTCTCTCTCTCTAGCATTTCTCTCACTTTCATTTTTCTCCTTTGTTTCCATAGTTTTTCTTTCTTACTTTCTTTTTAAATCCACTCATTTATTTTTCATCAAAAATTTCATTTTTAATAAATGAAGCAAATCTCAAACGAATTCTATTCTTTCCTTTCTTTTCTTGATCTCGAGTGATGACAAAATAAATTTTAAATGAAGACACTTCTACATAGAGTAAAATGTATTCCCGTTTCGAATCGAGCGAACTCATTTGTCAGAAAATGCATAAACTCTTTCTACGGCTGTACTACTCCCGACACAAAAAAATTCTTCTTTTCATGAAACACAATAATTGATAATATTTGCTTTAAAGTAAACAAAAACAAAATTTCAAATTGTTATTATTAATAAGTTTCAAGCAAAAGAATATCCTTTAAAATTAGAAATTTAATTATAAACGCAATAAATTTATGTAAGATAAAATAGTAAGTACAAGCCTATAAAAATATGGCATTTCGAGAAGAGAACGTGCAAAAAGTAAAGTTAGAGTGAGAAAAATTAAAATTTAAAATATGAATTTCATCTTGAAGTTTCAATATTCACGATTTGTTCCGAAAAAATTACAGTTTCTTCAAAAAATGCAATTTAAAATGGATTATCGTAACTTTGTTTTGCTTGTCCTTTTTTAAACGAATGCATAAAAAATATTTTGAAGTAGTTTTTCGAAAATAGGATTGCTTTTTGAGCTTTTCTAGCTTTCGTCGAAATATAAAAACTTAGCCGGAGAAAAATGTAAGCGCAATGCAAAAAAAAGTTCTAAAAAATGCAAAACAAAGCGAATTATAAAGTAAATTTTCCGCTGTAAATATTTTTCGAGAAGAATACTTTGTTCTCCGTCTCTTTCTAGAAAATATTATAAAAGCATTTTTTTTTCTCTTGATCGATTTTAATGAGATACTTATTTTTGATGGTCCTTACTACGTCTATACACACACACACACAGTGTAAACTGAACAAATTTCGCTTTTTCTCTCTCGTTTTTTTTTAACTTTCCTTTATGTTTGCCATTCTCTCTCTCTCTCTTCACTCTAAAAAAAAATTATTTCCAAAAGTTAACAATGCTTTCAAAAAATTGTTTTCCAACCGAAATAATTATATAAACGAGTGTCACTCTATCGTTGAACACACGCACATTTTCCTTAAAACGATTCTCTTTTTTTTACGAAGTGATCAGTTGCAATGCTCCTTAAAAAAAAAGCTCGCCTATAAATTATTTTCTTGCTTTTCCGCATTCCACTCTCTCTCTCCATCTTTCTTTTTAATCTCTTCGCTCTCCTATTTTCTAGAATATTTATAAAATGCAAATTTATTGAAATATAAAAATCGAAAAATGTGTACCGTGAACGAGAAGAGATAAGCAAGAATCGATTGATATTTTAATGTTTTTTTTGAACTTTCTCCTCTTTGTTAAATTTTTAATTTTTTTCGCCTCACTCTTTCTTATTTTCGAATACAAGTAACAAAGAAAAATCCGAAAATTTTAATCATTTTCACTTTTCTAGCTACAGAAATCTTTTTTCATTTTTCTTTCTCTCGCTTTCAATTTTTTTTTACAATTTATCTACCCTTTCAAATCGATTCATTTTGTTCATTTTTTCTTTTGATTTTAAATTTAATGCACGTTCCTCTAGCATTTGACATGATCGAATTATTTTTATATTTTCTTGAGAAAAAACAAAAATTAAATTCTTCTGGTTCAATTTTCTTGTGCTAACATTGTACGAGTAAGTTTGTAATCGCATATAAAAATTAAATGAAATTGCGAGGTGAAAAAATTTGATAAAAAAGTTTTCTTGCCCGCAGCCATTGTTATAATTTTCTTTAATGTAATTTAATGAAAATTTTCAAACCACAGCGAAAAGTTTTGTTTTGTTTTTTCGACATGCAAAACATTAAAACAAAGTGCAATTGCGAATTATTTTTAATACAAAGAGTACTTAAGTGAAATTATTTATTGTGCAATCAGAATTTCTTTGCGTAAGAAAAGAAAAAATCGTTCAACAAAGTGCTCGAGGTAATGCATAAAACGACAGAGCAAGAGTGAACAAGAGAAAGTAAGTTCACTCTGCAATATATTTGATTAAGATACTTTATCATTTTTTAATTATACAGAAAGGGCTAAAAGAGTTCTAACGAGAATAATGTTTAAGTTTTTTTTCTCTCTCTAACTGAATTTATTTAAACATCACTTTCACTTTTTAAGTATTAGTTTCAATTTATTTTCGATGATTAATTAAAAACTCTTTGAAATGCTATTTTTAATTAGCGCAAAAACATTTTTCAGTTTTAAAAACTTTTGATTTAATTAATTAAAAAGTTTACGAAAATGAAAATCTCACGAATTCTAATTTCGCTGGTTTGTTTTTCTTCAAAAGTAATCATTTTCTTTCGAGAAGAACAAAAGATTGGGTCTTAAAAGATTTCACAGTTTTCATTGAAGAAATCTGCTTCATTCTTTCGTTCGAAAAAACTTTTTTTTGCTTAGAAATCGTCTCTGAAACCTTCTTTCTCGCTCGCTTTCGAGCTTCTTTCACTCGCTGCACCATTTTTGTCACGTTTCATTAATTTTGAGTACATTTACCGCATTTTAAATTTGCTCAAAACGCTTTTTATGGCGCGATGCCGATTCAATAATTCAATAAAACAGAAAAGCTTTTCTTTTGTTTCAAGTGTAAGCGAAACAAAAGAAAATTGCTTATTGTTGCAACTGGATTTAAATTCGAAAGCATTTCACTTAAGAATCTGATTTTCTATTTTTCAATTTTCCAAAAAAATGTTATTTAAAAAGGATTTTGCATTTCAAGTTATGAGATAAATTAATCCTATTAAACTAAGAATTTGAATACATAGATTTTTATAACAAAAAACAATCGTAAAAATTGCGCTTTTAACGAATTTAACGAGTAACTTTGAAGCTCAGACCTGCTGACATATTGTCGCTTTTAGATGATAACTCGAAGTAACATTTTGCGAATGCGAACAAAACAGCATCGCTATCAATGCATAATATATTTTATTAACTGGCGCAATTATTTATAGAGCTTTCTATGCAACAGTATCCCTAAGGCAACGTTAACAAATTTTTTTTTGTGTGAATGTATAAGAATAGGCAGACATTGACACAAAATTTTTATCGCACTCATTTTAAACGCGATTCACTTGATCATTTTTTTTTCTACGTGCTTTTATTATAAGACACGAATCTAAACTAATATTCCACTTTGGAAAAACAATGATCGAAGATAAAAAAGCGTCAAAATTCAATTCTATATCATTTGCTTCTCGCTGTGATCCGTGATTGATACATTTTATGCATCTTTCATCACTTTCATCACTTGCCGTTGAAACGAAAGAATTTTTTTTCGCGAAAGAAAAAAAAACTTTTTTCAAACAATGATTTTGAAAGTGTAAATTTTGAACACAACTTTTCTTTTGCTCTGTAAACATGAAAGCAAGAGAAACAATTTCACTCGTGTATTTGTATTTGTAGAAAGAATCAAAAATCAAAAGAAATATTCGAAACAAAGGCTTGAATGTAGTGTAAAAGTTTTTAAAAACAAAAAGATTCTCTAGAATTTTTCTCTTATTATGCATTCGTTTCATTAAATTTCTAAAAAAAATCGCAAAATTTTTTGTCGCTTTTAAAGAATTTAACGTATTGTTGCAGAAAAGATTCATAAAAATCTTTCGTCTAAATTTACTTCGTTTTTTGAATAATTAACTTTTCATTCGTGGACATAAAAGATTTCGAAATATCGCGAGCATTGAAGAACATTTACGGCCGTTTTTTTGAATACCGTCTTTTGCTAATTTTTTTAAATGGATAGTTTAGAATTACGTGAAAGAACAATTTTAGTTTCAAAATTTGTTTGAATATTTGAAAAATGATTATATTGACATACTTTACATGCATTTTATACGAGAAAAAACAGTTGAGAAACACGAAACTTTGATGGAAAATAAGTATGAGGTGGAGCAATTTATTTTTAGACAGTTCGTCATGACAGGTGAATACTGCGAATAGTTTTTGTATTTTCTATAGAGTGCATAAGCGAATTCTTTCTTTTTGTGATTTTTTTTTTCTTGCATTTTAAACTAAATCGTCTTCGTAAAATATACTTTCATGCAATTTCCATTTTATGAATAGCATTTTCTGTTTGAAAAGCAAATGAATTGTCCATAATCATCTTCATCATTTTTTTTGTTCACTGCGTAGTATCGCATCTTCTAATGACACGAAATAACCATTGTGGCGAAAATCATTTAAATCTATATTTAATCGCGATGAGAAAGCTGAACTTGCATTCGAGTCGAGTAAATGAAAATCATTTTCATTAATGTGACATAATAAGTTTACGCAATTCGCAAAATTCCAATACATTAAAGACAAGTGAATTACGATAATGGCGAAAGAAAAGTTCTTTCGCTCTTTTTCTCTTCTTTCTCTCTCTCATTTTCGCCCTCATTTCACAAAATTCAAACCTCTCTTTGCTTGTCAAATAAATAAAAACGGGGCCAAAAAACCGCCGTTTTTTAAGAGCTTCTCGTTTAAAATTTTGTATGCTTTATTTAAATTCTTGCGTTCAAAAAAGAAATGCTCGACACAAACGTCGCCATACATTTTTGCTGGAAAAAATTTTTTTCTCGCTTTTCAAATAACTTAACTGCTGATCGCAGTGTGAAAGAAAGCGAAGCGGCGACGACTAATTTTTTCTTCTTCTTTCCTCACTGTCAAAAAACAGTCTGTCAGTAAAACTGAACGTAAATAAAAAAGTACTGTAAGCGAAATAAAAGCGGTGATAAAAATTTCATCGTTGTAATAAAAGTAGAAAAACACAAAACTTGGAGCAACTTACTTTCCGCGTTAAATTGATGATAAAGTTTTCTTTCTAAATTGGCCGTTAATAAACGATGAAATTGCTTATTAAACGCAGATTATTAATGAATAAACACTTATTTATAAATAACTTTAAGAGAAGCAAAAAAACTTTTTTTCCTCTCGTTTCGTTTCTCTCAACTCGAAAAGTTTACTTCGTTCGTTCGCTTCGTTCAAATTCAGTCAGTTTTTTAAAGAAATGAGGCAAAAATGATGACATATATTCGAAAGTGATGTGCGGAAAACTTGCATCGCATCGAGAAGAAAAAGAAAGCGAGATGATTGCTACGGTGACGATGAAAACAAACGAATGTTTGGCTAAATTTCGCTGCCAAAAATGATTTCTGTAAAAATTGTCACTTCTTCGTTTTCGTTTTCGCCTTTCGCTGAAAACGAAGTGATGAGCAAATGAGAATGTCTCTTTTCTTTTTTTTCGCTCTCTCTTTTCTCTACACACAGTGATAACGATGAGGCAAAATTCACTTTACGCTTTTATAATATTTCTCGTTTTTCAAAATTAATGGCATCGCCGCTCGATAAAAAGAAAACAAAATTCGGGGCGAGAAAATGAAGCGCGAAAATTCGGTTTTTATATATTCACTCACACAAAAGTGAGACGCGAAACGCGAAAACCGATTTCCAGTTAACATACACAAAGTTTACAGCAAATGCCGTTAGAGTTTAGAAGTCGAAAGTGCAAAAGCAGCGGCATCAATTCAGTGAGTTTAAACGTACGCTTGTATTGGTAAAACGCGAGTGAACTATTCTCATTCTTTCCGTCGTCTCCATCCTCATCACATCCTCACTGCTCTTTCGCACACTTTTCTCCAGCCTCCGCGATCAGCTTTTCTCGCAGTTATTCGGTAGAGACATCTGCGACCACTGCGCGCATTTGGGATGCTGCCGATGTTGCCGAATGCTGTTGTTGGAAGCTACCATTCGGTCGTGTAATCATTGCGGTCAGCGACCATAAAACCGAAACTAATTCATTTTCGTAATCGCCTCTCTGTGTTCGCAAAAGTTAACAGTTGAACAAATTTGGTGATTTCTTTCTTTGTTTGTTATGCATTTTTATGTAAGTTGAATTTTTTTAGCCGCTCGACGCAATGTGAAATAATCGCCTCATTAATCGACGTGTAAAAAAACTTTTTTAATTTCTACTTTTTTTAAGTTTTAATCTCAAAATCTGAATTTTTGCTCAAAATGAAGGCAAAAGTTGAGGTTTTGTAAAATTTCAAAAAAGTTAATTTTCAATTTTTATTTTTTATAAAGCCAATATTTTTAAATAATGGAAGCTGAACGATAATAATGATTTCCAACAGAGACTTTCTGAGAAGAAAATGTTGGAGAATTAAAAAAAAAGAGAAAATAAAATTTTTGTGCAAGTTGATTGAGACAAGATGATTAGAAGTGAAATTTCAAAATAAAGAACTTAAAAAGAAAGCTTTCCCTTTGGTTTAACTTTATTTTCTCTTTTTATTTTCTAGATGAACAAAGTTTACAACTGATTCAAAAAAATAATAAAAAATCAAAATAATGAGCGCAGCTATTAAAGTTCTTTGCAACGCAAATCGCACTTAGCCTTTACAATAAAATATTGCGAGAAAAATCGTACAAAAATTTTTTTTAAATGAACAAAGTGTACACTGTGAACACTTAAAATGAAAGAATTACCCTTTGCTTCAACATTATTGTATTTTAAAAGTGAACACAAGTGCATTGAATTCATATAATTCATAAAAGCTTATCGTTCTTTTCAATATATTTTGTCAAAAAAGCTTTTATGAAATAAATGCATTCAATTGCAATTTCAATTTTAGCGAACTAACATTTCAAGTAAAACACGAATAGAATTTTATTTATCTTAATTTATATAACTGTGAAAAAGAATGAAATGTATAAGTAAAAAACGAATCCGATTTACTTAAATTAGTATTTTTGAAATCTGAGCTTTCCACAAAAGTGTGAAGTGAAAAGCGAACTTTTCTATGCCAAACATTGAGCGTCGACAACAAAATCGATTAATAGTATAAAAATAGCGATTTAATTTGAGAAATAAAATTTTCAGAATTTAAAATTCTGCAAAAATCAGATCAAAAGCATTGTAAATTGTTGATTTCGAATGGATATAGCGAATAATTTATTTGCATGAAACGAACCCTTTTCTCCGAATCATAGTGAAAAGAGAAAAAAAGATAATCAACGCTACCTGTGGTGGTTTCGCTATTATCTTCTTTAAAGAAAAGGCAGAAATAGCGGGTATTCTAAGTCGAAGTTAAATTCAATTTGAAATTTTGCTGCATTAAAATGAAAATTTCAATTTAAAATTCATTTTCGATCGAAAAAAAGTGCGAAAGTAATTTTTTTTTTGGAACAAGCGAATTCCAAGAAAATTGTTCAAAACCTTTTTTGAAAAGCAAACAATTGCCACTTTCACAGGCTGAAAAATGTCTTTCATCATTTTCTTGTCCACTTTGGGATTTGTTTAACCATATGGGTTCTTCTTCCTTTTTTGTTTACAACAAAATCGAATTTTATTTTCACTTTCGCTGCAATTGAAATTGCATAGAAGCTAAAAGCAGGAACTGTAATAAAATCTTCTCGTTTTGAAATAATGGAAGAATTTAATTTAAAAAACGTAAAAGTCTGAAAATTTTCCTCATTTTTGGTCGTTTTTTTCTATTCCGTGATGCAAATTTGATGCGCTATTTTCTCTTTGAATCAAGTTAAATGCCCAATTTTTTATTTTTTGATTGAGATACAAACAACTTAAGACTTTTATGGGTTTTTTTCGCAAAAAGCTTTCTTGAGCTTACCAAAAATAACTAAAAAGCATATCTTTCTAGTACATAGATGAGCCAAAATCATCATGAGAGCCAAAGAGATTTTCATCGATCTTTCGTAAATATGTTCAACCGCATTTCAAGCTTAAGCTAAAATGACGAAAATTGAGGATAATCTTTCTCAAAACTCGGTGATAATAAGTTTTTTTTTAGATTTAAACGATTTAAACATGTAAACTTTGAATTTAGAACGAAGCAAATACAATCAGTTTTAAGCTTGTGGATAATGGAAAAGCGATTTGGAAAATCTCTGAAGCAAACTTTATTTTGCTTTTTGAAAAAAAATTCGATCAAATCGACTTTTAATCTTTTTACCTTGTTTACTTTATAAAAATATTAGTGTACTACCGTCGTCAGAAAAAAGTTTCCTACAGCTAAATGAATACTTTATTGCATATCACATAACATCACACAAAATGTGCATTATTTTGATTTATTTCGAGAACACTGTTTTAATTCAAAAATACAATAAATTTGAAATAAAGATAAAGACGGGAATTCAGTTGCAACATTTTTTATTTGAATGTTTTGTAGATCTGAGGTCACTTTTTTCCAACCACTTCCATTTTTACGTTTGATTGTTTCCTCTGTTTGCCACCTTTTTAACCACTTTCGCACTGTCACAACAGAAAAACCGACGCTACGCGAAATATTTACGATTGATTAATTCTTAGCCTTTAATTCAATAATTTTAATTTTCATCATATCTGAACACTGTGGCATTAATACAAAACGATTTAAATGAGACACCGCTTTGAAACCACGTTTTTGTTTAAATAAATCAAAATTAAGCATGTTCAATGTGACGTTTTATTAAATGCGGTGAAGTGTTCTTTTGGCTGTAGGAAACTTTTTTCTGTCGACGGTAGTACACTCGTATCCAAAAAAAACTTACACTTTACTCAATACATGCTTTACTACAAATCAATAAATTGAAGGATTTTTCTGTTTTCTCTGAAAAAATTACAGTTTTTCGATGCTTATAATATGCGAAACAAGATAAAATCATATTTTGCTTGAAGTAGTACAATCAATGACA
>NCKU01004262.1:0-12722 GCA_003675995.1 Dinothrombium tinctorium | reverse complement strand
ATAACTTTAGGCACGATTCGTGTACTTTTAGTTTGAAGAGTCAATGTACTACCGGAGACAGAAAAAAGTTTCCTACAACTTAAAGAATACTTCACTGCATTGCACAAAACTTCACATTGGACATGCTTGATTTTGCTTTATTTAAAACAAAAACGTGCTGTAAAAGCGGTGTTTTTATTTAATTTATTTTTGTGTTAATACCTCAGTGCTCACATGTGACGAAAATTAAATTCATCGAAATATGTGCGAATAATGAATCAATAGTCAATATAATTCGCGTAATCTCAGTGTCTAGCTGTAAAAAAAAATGGTTAAAAAAGTGGCAAATAGAGAAAACCATCGAACGAAAAACTGTAAATTGTCGAAAATAGTGACCTTTAACCATCAAAACAGAAAAAAATTTAAGTGATTTCCATTCTTATCTTGTTTACACATTTAATGTAATGTAGAATTAGAATATTAGCATCAAAATAAGTTAAAATAACGCACTATTTGCGCTAAGCTTAATGAATTGCTATAGAGCGCGCTTTTCACTGTGAGAAACTTTCTTCTGTCTCCTATAGTACACGCTTAAAATTAGTTCAAATGATTAAAATTTAACGCAAAACTAAGCTTAATCAACTTTCAACAAAAAGTGAAAATTTTGGCAAACGCAACTTAAAAGTTTGTTGACGATTTTCATTCCTAAAAGTTAATAATGAGATGGATTTTACTAAATACTTTAAAGAACAATCATTGAGCTTTGTTTTATGTTATCTTTTCGCTTAGTTTTTATAATTAAATAAACTTTTCTAAAAAATTTTTATATTTTCAACTGTGTCGCTCATATAATTGTATGAAAATTACATTGACTTCCTAAAACAAATTATTTTTTTTTTTTAATAAATGGTTTATAATTTTACTGTCGAATATTAACAATTTTTTGTGATGATTTTTGTTTACACAAAAAAATGTAAAATCCTAAAAGTTTAGGCAATTTTTGTTTTCTACGCATAAAGGAGTGTTGACATATTCTTGAGATATTACATCCTTTATTTAAATTGACATTTTACATAAAAAATGAGCAAAACAAGGGATAAAAAACAAACCTTAAAATTAAAAATTTTTAACAAATAATGTTTCCTCTTCAGCACTGGACTTCATTCTATTGAAATCACTGAATTTATTAGAAAATATATTCGAACTATCATTTAGACGTTTTGAGCTATTTCAGCGGCAAAATTTATAAAAATTTATCATTGCCGCGAGCTAAAAGTTCAAAAATCATTTTTTAGTTTTCCAGCGGTCGAATATAAATGCTTTCTAAAAAAGTTTGCCTAGTAAAAAATGGTTCCTCACTTTTTCTCGTGTTAGAATTTTTAAATATCGCTTAATTTTAAAATTAAATAAAAATTTTTTCTCGGGTTTTTTTCTCTAGTTGCGTTTTAGTAACTTTTTTGCTCAGATGAGTATTTGCAACTTTATTCGGCAAAAACAAAACTGTTAAATCAATGGATCAGAAGCAATTGCTCACGTTCATATCAAAACACATTAAGAACTAATGTCCAGTTTAATGTTAGACAATTTTTTTATCTCCAAGTCAAATGACTGAGCAATTTTATTTGAAATAATTTATCTGATTCAAATAAAATCATTAAAACATCAAATGAAAAGTTTTGACAACAAAACAAAAAAGCTGAAATTAAATTGACTTAAAAAAAAGAAAAAAATTTTTGTGAAAAGTTGAATGAGGAAATTAACCTCATTCAACTTTTTTCATTTATTTCAAATTCTATAGATCAAAATGCTTTTATTCGCATCGTTTTATTTACATTAAACATTCTCTAGACAATTGAAGTTAATTTAACTTAAATTAATGCGATAGACAACGATGATAAAGGTGATTTTTATTTATTTTAAATTCAGTGATTTAGTGTTTTAATGTGTCACCATCAGAGAATTAGCATTGTGTTCGCTTTTTCTCTTTTTACCCCAATTCTCATTCTTCGCAAGACTCTGCATTGGTCTCTTCTTGCTGCTTTGCACAGAAAATATTACATTTAACAAAATTACGCATTTATCTTACGCAACGCGAGCATCTCGTGCGTGATGCATATGCTTTGAAAACATTACTCCGCTTATTTTATACATAAAAATGGTCGCAAGAATGCAAAGATCGCCTCTTTTCGAATTCGATATTCTATGTCATTATTGAACAAACTAAAATTACATTTTTCGAAAATAAGCCTAACGCATCGTACACTATTCTACATACTTTATTTGTAAACTTTTATTTAAAAAAATCCTTTGAAAAAAAGCGAATACAATTCTTTAGTAAGTCAATATTTGCTTTTACGTGCATAGAATATTTAGAAAATAAAAAACTCTCAAATCTCAACATTTTTGCTTTTTTTCCTTTCGTTGCTCGTTGCTCATTTTTCAGAGTTTTGCATTCCTCTATTCTTCCGAGTTTAATGTACAAATACATTTCATTATTTTGTTCAACTGTTTCTCGAAGCGTTATAAAGCGTTTTCAATGCCGCTATCATAAATCACGCTTCTCTAACTCGCTTTCAATGCGACACTTGAAAAATATTCTCTTCGCATTGCTTTTCTTTTCACTTTCATTTTTTTAAAATTAAAAATCAACTACATTTTAAAATCACAGCTCTAAATTCTCGCAAAATTTTTACTTTCTCTCTCTCTCTCTCTCTCTCTCTCTCTGCTGAAGAAATTATCGCTTTCGATTATTAAACGCATTTTACATTTGACAATCTTTTCGATTTAAAAATTAACGAGCTGAAAGATCGATACGCAGCGATGTAATTACGTTTTGAAAGCATAACTCGAAAGAAAATTGTCATAAATAATTTTTGAATTTTTTTAAAAAAATTATTACATCGGCAAGAATCGATGTTTTCGCGATAATCAAGTTTTTCATGTCGCACTGAAAGTTTGCTAAATGATAATTAACCAGCTTTATAGTGAAACGCTGGAAGCAAGACAAATTCTTTTTTATTTACGGCTAATTCGCTTGACTCCTATGATACGGCTTGTTTGAATTAAAAAAAGAATATTACGTGAATTGAATTTCCGTTTAGCTTTAGACTTATTAAGCAACCGTCTTATCTGAAACATATGCCGTGTTAGTGCAATAAGCGTGTCGATTTATCTTTGCGAAGCAGTAAGAGTTTGTTCGTGTCACCACATTAATGTAGTTGGAGACAAAATCGATGTGAAAAGTGCAAAAATGTTACCCGCTTATTAGTATTTCTTGTTATTTCCTTAAATTACTCGAAATAATTTTTAAATTATTATCGTTCTTAATTTGATTTTCTTATTGGTTTTAGATTTTAGCGCAATACTTAAAACAATTATGAACTCTGAAATAGCTTATCTTCTCTTCGCAGACTAGAGAGCTTTGAACGAAAGGTGTGTTTAAAAAATTGTCTTCTTTGTTGTAAGCAAATTTTTGCGCAAGATTTATAACCAGACTCAAATTTTCTATGATGAACATATCTTAAAGTATGCGATTACAGTGAGAAGCTTAATAAAACAGTTTTAAAAAATAAAAATTCAAGTTCAATGTGGAAAAACATGAATTAAGATTATAGAATAACTTGCGCTTACGATGAATTTGCTTAAAATTTAAAGATTGACAACATTTCTACTGCATAATAGTCAGCATTTGCCGAGCCAGTTGTTTGATGCCGATCGTTTCACTTTTCGCCGGAAAATGTTAATTAAGACAATGAAGAAAGTTTTAATAGTTTACAGAGAAGAATAAGAAGATGAATGTTTAGTTTTAAGCAGCGAAAATATTGTTTTGCCTGAGTATCTATGCTTACACTTCAGCTTTATTTCTCCATATTGATTTTAATTCGTTTTTAATGATGTAAATTCAAATACAACTACAAACTTATTTATTCGCACAGTAAGCTTAGTTTTTAAGTGCATCTCACCTTTATAGGTCGCTTAGTATCATATTAAATTGCATTCTGCGAATGTTTGAAACGTGCAGAGAAAATCAAATGAATAAAGTTGACAAATTCGCATTTATTATTGATGACATTCAAATGAAGCTGTCAAATAAAAACACTTGAAAGCAATATTATAAGCACTGCTGAACATCAATGAACGTCAAAATAGATTATCTCTCACTCAGTGTTAAATACTAAGTTTGCTTTTTCTTTTGTTTCTTCTTAAATTTAAATTACGATAAGAAGCAAATCAAATTATCGTTTAATATTCAACTCAAAAAAGTTTTCGATCGCCTAATGCAAAACAACAAAATTACAATTTTCATTAAATTGTCGAAATCTAATTAACGAAAAGAGAAATTAGTTTGTTGATTAAAAAGCTTGATACATTTATTTGCTCTCTCTCTCTCACATACCATTAAAACTCTTGTACAATCTGATTGATTTCGCTGACTTTTATTGGAAAGACGAAATTGATTGTGCAGCTCAGATAAATAGCAAAGTCGTAGCAATGAAAAACAAAACATAAGAATTTCTGTTGGCCAGCTTTATCACGTCAAAATTATTTTAACTTTTTTACTCTTTTTTTTGAATTAAAATTAATAATACGCATTTCGATGCTTTTTACTTGAATCATTAATACAAAAAATGCCTGAAATAATTCAATTATAGTAATTCTTCACTTTTACGATACAATAAATAATCAAATCAAGTTCATAACAAGCATTTCGCCATCTAGAATATTGCGAACATTCATTTTTATTTTAAAATTACAATTGGAAAATACGCCAAGATAAAACTTTATAAATCAAATCGTGATGAAACTTTTTACAATTTTCTGAAACTTAAATTGGTTTTGAGGTGAAATTTTGTCATAAGTTTCTATATATCATTCAAGATCAAATCCGTTAGATTTATTTAATTTTATCTTTCACTATTTTAGTATCAAATATCTGGAATCTAAACGATTTTACACTTTCAAATTTCATTTCGGTTTCGAAATATTTGAAACAGAATCTATATCATAAAAAAGCTTAAAGAGTTTCGCTGCAAATTAATTTTCGGTCGTCGTAAAAATTTTCAAATTTTTTGTTTTATCGAAATAGTTGCGTGAAAAAAAATTTAAGTGAAAACAAACAAAATACCCAAAATTGAATTAGACTTAAAATTTTTCGTTTTTTTTTTCATTTTTGAAATAAAAAGATTTTATATTTACAGACGAGGTTTATTAGAAAAGCATTTTTCTGAAACAATTCTCAAAGTCTCACAGCAGGTTACATTAATCTTTTCCAATTTCAGTTAATGGTGTCAAATATCGATTTGTAAGCGCTACAATACGGAAATATAGCGAAAACTATTGCTAATAAGAACAGTTCATGTAGAATTTAAATGGAACTCGCATTTAGCACGAAGCTAAAGAATTATTTGCTTTTCATTATTATTGTGTCAGTGAAAAACTGTTTTCTCTTGCGCGCATTTAATCAATATAAAGGATATGAATTGAAAGATTTTTGTGGGCACGAGTGTACGAAAAAATATCGAAAAGCGAAAATAAAGATCAAATTATTATTTGAAAGTAAAGAGATAAAAAGTTAGAAATGAAACTTGCTTTAAACTTTCTTCTTAGCGCTTTTTGAAAAGTTAAAAGAACGTCAGTAGAAAAGTTTTCAAATCAAAAATTTGAAAAAAGTTCTCAAACAGTTCAACATTTAACGATTCGCTTACAAGCGTGATTAACACTCGTTTTAAGTGATTAACATTAATGATAATGAAAATTCAAAAACAATTTTTGAAGCAAAATAAATTAAATTTGTCAAAATATTTGATTTTGTGTAAAAGGAATTACTTATTGTCGCTTTGAAACATAAAAGATGCGACTCGATCTCAAAATGCTGGATGCTCAGCCTCTAATGAAATTTGTGCTCATTTCGAATTGTACTGAAGAAATGTAGTTAACTTAGCTAACGTAGAACGAAAAAATTTAGGCAATATCAAAACAGAATTAATCCAGTCAGTGTTAAGTGCTGAATAAAAATGAAATTAAAAAAAATTAAAAACACCAAATGTCTGATGATAATAATAAAGATTAAAGATATAATTTCGAGAGAAAAAACGATTTAGAAATTTTTTGAATGGGTCATTTGGAGAAAATTTCTCTTTGGTGCCATGAAGTTAAAGAGTAAATAACCTGCAAAATTCCGTTAAATCTAATACACATCCAAGTTTTATATGAATTTCATGGATTTTGTTTAGATAATTTTGAAGTTATCAAAGTTTGAAATTTGTTTATCTATTTTTGATTGTTCCCTTAAGAATGGAGCATAAAATTTTTGAGACAAAGTGCATTTGATGAACAAATTTCACGCATATAAGAAGAAGTAACTTTATGTCCACAGTTTCTTCAACGAAAATTGTTTTTTTTTTATGCTGAAGAAAAGCGTTTGTTAATTTTTCTCAACTCATTTTGTCAAGAGATTCTCAATTTGAATGAGTGTTTCAATAAGAGCCATTTACAGCTTAAGCAGTGTCAACAAGGAATATTTTTCTATGTTTCATAACTAAAACGTAGAAATACTCAGCAATGAGCTCAAGATTGAAAAAATAAATAAAATAAATTTTCCTCATTACACAACAATTTTTCCAAATATCCACATTAATAAGCGGGTTTATCAATGTCAAAATATTTTTCTCTAATTGCCGCTGACTAATAAAACTGTGATTCTTTTTCTAGCATCATCCTAGCGATGATTTTGACTCAATTATACAAAATTTATTGAGTCATATTGATTTCAGGTTCGATAACTGTCAGCAATCGAATTACTTTAATCGTGCAGACCACATAGAGTAAGGTTTTAGCGGCAATTTATTTTCGTAATTTGTTACGCGAATGAAGCTAGTTACTGAATAAATATTTTTCAGGTCATACCAGACCATCGAGTTCCAAATTTGACAATTAGAGTGCTCATAACAACGTCAAATAAATACTTTGCTGTATTTTTGAGCTAGCATTTAGTTCTTTGCAATGAATGAATTGAAAAGCATTTCTAACAGGAAAAAAGCGATTCAAAGAAAGATTCTGCAAGCGTCATTCATTTTGAATCGGTAATTAATTGCTGTATTTTGTTCTCTTTCTGTGTATTCTGTATACAAAACTCGTTATTCATGTTTAAAAGACGTAGAGCAATTTGTCTTTCCCTCTATAATAAAGCAAATAAAGACTCTTATGCTTTGTAGATATTCATTTAGCATTTCTAATATTATGTTCTGGGCGTTTTTCTTATTTACGAACTTTCATTGTATCGATCAAAATATAGAAAATAAACTCTCAAGTTTCAAAATCGTAGAGCTTCTTTGATGCTTTTTAGCATCGAATTTTTAAAAGAAATGTGAATGAAATACTCTTTTAGCTTTACTAAATTTTAATTTGGATGCATTTATAAACAGAAAGAAGTGAAAAATGGAAGCCTGAAACGATTTTTCTTTTTCACTTTAAGTAAGCGAGAGAAGTGAAAAGTTATATTGAACAGATACGCAAAGTCGATAAAAATGTGATGATATGCATTTAAAAGAGCTTTTAATTAAACAAGCAAGTGTGCAAAAGTGTTTTCTTTGTTGTGATAAACTTTACTCCGCCACTTTTTTTTGAGTTTGTTTTTAAATTCGCTCGCTTTCGAAAAGTGAGCTTTGAAAATCAATTTGGCGAACATTTGTGAGTTTTAGAAGACGCCGAATATAAATAGCTTCGAAAATTATTTCTGCTTTTAAAATATTAAATCGTTGCAATAAGAAGAAGTAATTATTCAAAATGGAAGCTTGTTCTTATCGAATAATTCGTTTCATTTTTCCTCATAAATTGAAATACAACTATAAGCAAATAAGTTGCGCGTTCAGTTCTTGTTTCTCTCATTCATTTCTTGCTTTTGCCGTGAAACGCTATTCAAAAAAGAGTTGTGAGCAGAGAATGGCATTAAAAGGAGAACGCAGCGCAATTCGTTCTTTTAAGCGTCGTGTGAGATTGATTATTTCATCCCCGATTAATCTGACATTCTTCGATTAAAATGAAAAGCTTCGATAATATAAAAGTCAGAATTGAGCTAAGCGCAGTAAATGGAAGAGTCCACAAGTGATAACAGCATTAACTTTGGACAAAAAGCAAAAGGGTTTTTCGAAACTTAATTTCGATCCATTAACTCTTAAAAGCGATGCTACAATTTGTTTGATAGCCAAAGATTTTCTCTTTCCAAAGAAATTGTGTTTGACGACTTTTACTTCTGCAGTTGAAATCTACATTTGCTGTGAACTTTTTATTTTTTTACTTTGACTTCATTCGCTTTGATATTTTACATAAGATACTTACTTAAAGATAGGCGCAAGCAACTTTTTGTTTATTGCTCTTATTGATCTCTAATCTCGCTGAATAATCTCTATTTTAAAAAATAAATTTTTATGAAACGAAAATAATAAGAGAAAGTTGAATTTAAATGAATTTTTTAAATTTAATTTTCTTTTTCTCTTCACACTATGAGATTAAAATTTTTGAATTGACGCTATCTTCTCATTTTTTTTCTGAAAATCTTTCACGCTTTTCACTAACTTTTCTTTTAGCTTTTCAAAGAATAATCTTAAATATTTTTCTCAACACTTTTTGCATTCACATCGGTTATTCGAGTTTTCAAGATTAAACTAGCAAACGGAGAGTAAACTTCAACTTCAACCGAAATCTGCTCTTAAATTCGCGTTTTACAAAACTCTCCCTGAAGTTTTTTCCTTAAAACACGAAATTGAAGACCAATGGGTGTCGTGACAATTTTAATTGTCATGAGTATATTTCAATTCTCGGTCTTCAGTTAAATGTTTTTAACTTGATTTAAGCTTAAGAAGTTTTTAAATAAATTCAATTTTTAGTTTGGTTGTAATGTTTTGGAAAAATAAAGCACTTTTGCCATGAAAATTTAATCGATTGAGTCTATTTAATAAATTTTATTCGAAATATGATGAAAATCTTTTATCAACAATCGCACATATTGCAAAATTCAATATTTTAAGTCATTCAACTTAAGCGCAATCCTTAGCCTTATAATTTCTTGTCTAGAAATTTAGACTAATACAAAAAAAATTGTTACCATCGATCCAATTTTTAAAAAATCAAGCAAAAATAAAAAATCTAATTGTACAAAACATTGCGAAAATTGTAGTTCAACTAGCATTCGTGAAATCAATAATTTAATTGACCTACAGTCCGTGACCCGATTTGCGCAACGTATGAATAATTAGTTATTGCCATATGAATTAAAAACTAAAATTGATCCAATTAGACAAATGCATATCCGTTTTACATCTTTGCTGTTTTTGGAAAATATTGAATTGCTTAACAAAAAATGAAGATTTGAATATATTTTCTCATTTGAAATTTGTTTCAATTTTTGAGGAACTTTTTTTCGATTAGCTTCGAAATATGATTGTTGCCCATTCACAAGTTGACCTGGAAGGTTTCCCTCATCATATCTTTATCATTGTTAGTGAGATTGTACACTTGTACAAGCACATGAATAAATATAATTACACACTTTCAAAAAATGGAAGTCTGCAGGTAAAATTTAGAAAAGTTTTATAGTTTCGTTTGTGATTGCCTGGTTAGATGTGCGTCTCGCTTGTTGGTATTATCGTCTTCTTACCTAATTTAAATCGCTTATGAGATATTTAGCGTTACACAGCAGTTTTTTAAACCTAAATTCAGATGTTGTAATCACGATTCGTGGAATTAGGTGTTGATTGATCTTCTTGTTGTTGTTTTAAGCAGCGAGAGAATAACTTCAGAGGCGATGATCGCACTTATGTAGCATTGTGCGAAAATTGTTTATCAGATGCTTAAGAAAACAGCAATCGATCAATCGCATTTTGACGTTAGCGAAAGTACACAACTGGCGGCACTTCATTATTTTTGTAACTGAGCAACTGCGCTTATAGAGAGATTAATTAATGAATTCAATGATAATAGCTTATTTAATTATTTTAAAAATATGTCATTGTAATTAAAAAAGTTGAAATATTTCTGAACTTTGTAATACTATGTGAAATTAACTGAAGTGTGTCTTCTGCTTTCATTGTCTTGTCGGAAAATTCACAAATCAAAATGTTGATTAAAAATTTTTTCTCAATTTCATAGATTTCAAAGCTCATTTTCATAAAATATTTTCAAATTGTAATAAAAAACTCATTGGCTTTTATAAAGGTGAAAACTTGAGCTTTGATTCCAACTTTCATTTTTAATCTTATTAAACAAGTATTCATCGAATTGATCTGAATTGTGCTTAGTCAATTTCTTACTCCAAAATTTTTTCAATATTCAATAATCGTTTTAAAAACGAACGTTAATACTTATGTTTAAAAAGCAAAAAGAATGCAAATGTCTCTAAAAGTTTTTGATTTTCATCGCTTTCATTCGAATAATGAGCAAAGAGCTTCAGCTTTGATCGATAAATGCTTTTGCTGCACACACCCGAAAACCTAATTTCATGTTTACGTTTTTTATTGCATTAATTTTAACACGGCAATGTTTTGCAATTAACCGTAATTAGAAATAACGACAAACTTTTCGTCCAACACATTCGACGAAATTTGCAATTAAGGTGAATCCAGAAGAAGTTTCACTGAAAAAAAAGTTTCTCAAGAGAGTTTTCCATCGAAATAAGAATGGCAAAATTATTGTCCTCTGTTGAATTACTTTTATGGTTCGGAACATAGTTTTAATTCCGCTCCTAACGTTAGCAAAGTGAAAAAATTCGCGCGATGCAGTTCGATGTTTGTGCGCTTTAAAAAAATGCTCAATTTTAGCATCGCTTCCGATTCAAAATGCGAAGAAAGAAATGAAACATTTTTCAAAGCGGCGAATTGTTTAGTTTAATTTTGAAAATAAATTACTTTGTATGTAAAATAAGCGCACATTTCAAGATTTTATTAATTTTTTCTTCCGTCTCGCTTTAATTCATACTTTCGAAATGCGCTTTTCTCGCCGCAAACGAATTAGAAACGAAAAGCGCTCAACTTTTATTTTGGCGAACTTTTCCTGACTCCATTTTATTAGGTTTAACAGTAAAAAGCTTTTTAATTTTTTTTCTCCTTCCATTAAAGCGAAAAAAAGTTTATTCGTAAGAGATGGGCAATGAAGATATTTTCTCATGTGAAACGTGAACTGAAATCACTTTTAGAATGAAACTGAAAATGAAGCTTAAATGGCCAACAACTAGAACATTGCGATTATTTAAAAGAACGTTTCGAGAAATTCTTTTCACACGTGTTTTGTTTAATAGCAAAACTATTCATTTAAGCGATAAGAATTCGCAAGCAACGAGTTTTGCGTTCTGTAAAGCCTAATTTTGCAAATTATAGAGGCGCTAGCTTAAGAAACTTTGCTCATGAAACGCTGAAAACGAATTTTGTTTGCTTTATCTGCTTCACAGAAATTTTCGCTTTGTTTTTATTGATCAATTATTTTTGCTTCTCGCTATTATGTCTTCTTGTACACTTTTTCTCTCTTTTGTCTATAGTTTAAGATTTTTCTTTTTTTCATTTCATTTTCAGCGTTTGTTTATGTTCTAGACAAACATTTTGTGCTTCAAACAAACAAAAAGAAAAATTACAGGATGTAGAAGAAAAATCCTCAACTTAAATATTGATTCAGAGTTGTATTAAAAAATGAAATTTTATCTTTAAAATGAAAATTTTCTAACTCAAACTGCTTTTATGGAAGAAACTCTCAATTACGATAATCACGTAGATTTTTGAAAGCAAATACAATCAAAATCGAAAAATTTGCATCGATTTGTAAACGCGATTATGTTCAATTTGCTCAATTTGAATTGTTCCTTTTCCGAATTTAATGTCGAGTGTCGATAACTCTTATTCTTAATTTGGAAAATAATTTACGAAGCGAGAAATTATCACCGAAAGTGTACATTAGCCAAATTATGTTTCGGTAAAATCTGTTTGAAATAACAGCCATAGAAGAAGATAAACAAATGCTTGAAATAAGTTCTTATCGTTAAGCATTGTCACAAAAGGAAGCATCAATTCTGAACTAGATAAACGTCAATTTAATCAAAGCTCTGACAGCTAAGAAATGAAATTTTCATTTAAAATTGAATGCGAATATTGAAAAATCCACTTTGTGATAAATCGGTTGAAAAAATTTTTTATTTGAAATTTGAAACTCTCTCTCAGATTACACGAGAATGAAAATCTCACTTTCTATGCATAAATGTAAAAACCGAATCGATTTTTTTATTTAAACAATTTAATCTTTTTTTTTCGTGTTCTTTTGAATTCGCTTAAGTACAAATGAATTCACTTCATTTCTGACAGAAAATAGCAACGAAACGCAATAGCTCGTGAAACACTTGATTTCTTCTTTGGTAACCATAATTCAAGTTTCACACCCCTTTTGACCTATTTCTGGTGCATTAAACCCAATTATAGTGAGAGTAAATGGAAGTTCGCTGTTTCAAGCATTTACCTTGAGAAATGTGTCAGAAAAAGTTTAAAATCGTCGCTAGTTTAATTTAAATTAAGGCGGAGCTGCTAATTTTGATTTTTTCTCTTGTTTGCGAGTTGCACGAGAAAAACTGGGAACAAAAACACGCCACAGGAGAGAGAACTTCATTTGTATTCATAATGCACAGAACTAAACGTGCCACATTCACTCGGTGGCCATAACAATGAAGCTTTTGCAACGTATTCACAGCGATATTCGCTAGATTAGTGTAC
>NCKU01004261.1:0-12722 GCA_003675995.1 Dinothrombium tinctorium | reverse complement strand
TTTTTATCAGAACAAAGTTTTAATGTTCTGGACTGGCCAGCAGGTTCGCCCGACTTAAATCCAATCGAAAACTTGTGGGCGATAATCAAGGACCGTCTCGAAAAAGAGACAAATGTTTCAATTTCTAATTGGAAGCAAACAATTGCTAAAATTTGGAATGATGTCTCTACAACCGAAATGCAAAATTTGATTCACTCGATGCCGCTTCGTTTAGAAGCTTGTATCGAATTTAAAGGCGAAACAATCAAAACAAAATTATCAAAACATTAATCTTGGCATTATTTGTGACATTTTGATACATAATTTGTGGTAAAATAATTTTATTTTCAAAAATTATCGCTGTTTATTGAAGTGACAAAACTTTTGCTCGGGACTATACGCTCGCTTTCAAAATGTTTTCCTATCGTTTTTAATTTTTTGACAACAAGCATTCAAAAAGCGAAAAGAGAAATGAAAAAAAGCAAAGAAATGTGTGTTGTCAAAAAAGTTTTGTGAAACTTTTCTTCTCTAATCTTGTGCGATCGTTGTGTGTGTGTGTGTGTTGCTTGTGTTATATTGTGTAACGTTTTTTTCTGTTTTCATTTAGTAAAAAGAATAGAGAGAAGAAGAAAACGTTTTGTCACAAAATTATATGAAATTCTCTTTCTTTCTCTCTCTTCTCGCAAAGCTTTAAAAATGTAAACGGTTTTTAGAACAAAAAAGCTACACAGACACACACACACACTTAAAGCTGAACAAATCCGAAATTCTTTTGACGCGCGAGTGTTTGCTAGAAAAAAATTTTCTTCAGCTGCCCTCGATCGCTCACTGCAAGTGATTGAAAATGAAGAAAAAAAGCGAAAAGAAATTAGCCACTGCACTCATTACAAATGTGGTACATTTCTTTGCTGATTAGCAATATTCTTTAAATTCATTGCAATTGAAAGCAGCGTTGTGCTTTGATCTCAATAGATTCACTCACTTTTTCTCTCTCTCTCGCTTTGCAATTTGGTTTTCTCTCGCAAAACATTAATTGCCTAGCGAACAATAAGACACTCATTACTAGTAATCAATACTTTCTCTCTCGATGCCTCTAAGCAATAGTCACAAATAATCAATTGTTCGCTGTTTGAAACGCTTTTTATTGCTTCACTGCTCAAACTTCATTTCAAAATTAATTTCTTTTCTCTCTCTTCCCTTTTCTACTTTTTTACACAATTTTGTTTTTTGCTAAGATTGCGCAACTTTTGATGTGATTAATTAAATTGCTTTCTCACCGAAAATTGTTAGTTATGAAATTAATCGAGATGAAATAGTAAAGATCGATATTAATTCTAAAAAAATAAGTCATAAAATAAATCAAAATGATATACAAGAAAACAGAGCGAGCTGTTCATAAAGGCGATTTACAAGTGAACAAATTCTCAAAATTTCCTCATCGTTCTACGAAGATGAATAGAAAATCCACTCAAGTAATAAAAGATGCAACTTGAAAATTTTTCATCAAAGTTGTTTCTCATCTATATATCATTATGTGGATTAGTTTAGTTGCATTTGGTAAGTGAAAAAATCTTTTTTCTTGTTCTAAAAGTGAAAGAAAGCGAAAAACAATTGAATGAAAAGCAAAAAATTTTGTTAAACGAAAAAACTTTTAGGTGACAGGTGCCAAACAAAAAACACATTTCACTGAATCGATGCGATGTATGTTTTTTGTGTGTGAAGTTTTAGCAGCTTTTTCCTGTTCTTTACCATACGACCTTATTTAAAATTTAAATAAGCTGCTATTAAATCAATCATATTTTAAAGCGCGAAAAACCTGCTAGTGAAACACATTTTTTTTCTAAAACAAAATATTTTTTCCGATCTTTCCGCAATACTTAAGCTTTCTATTCATTTTCTTTGTAAAAATTGCTTGTCACTCATGAAGAAATTTTTGCTTGTCTGGCTATTTGATCTTCACTTTTCACCAATTAATTTTTCTGATTGAAACGAAGTATCACAAGGAATTTTATTTGAACACGTGCATATTTACATATTATCTATTGATATTCATCATATTCACACAATTATTAATGAGATAATCTCTCATTGATTTTTATGGAGTTTTTAAAATCATAAGAATTCAGATCAATGCTTAGCGATGGAAGCTGGATATGTAAGGATTAATAATTTAAACACGATAAAGCTAATTAATTAATTAAATAAATTATTAATTTTTTTCAAGTCTGAAAAACAAGAAAAAATTACTTAAATTGATTTAAGCAACAAAAAAAATTGAGGAAAATGAATTAAAAATTTATCGTCATAAGTCTTAATGAGCTGACAATTTGGTAAATGTGCATCCGAAAAGCTCGAGACAATTTATTGCCGAAAGTCGATTCTTTTACTAAGCGATTTCTTTTATTAAATTCTTTCACCGACATTTCAAATCGCTAAAAAGAATCATTACGAAATGAAGTAATAACTGCGTTTTAGCTTTCAAACAACATAAACGAAGAATAAAAACGAATAGACGAAAGCAAAAATAGCTTGAAATTTAATTTTTAAATATTTACACCAATGGACTTACAAATAAAAATCAGCTTACAAAACAGACAGGAATATGTCTTAATAAACAAGCAGGCTGAAAGCACTAGAAGAATTTCGTCTTGCTTAATATGCTTTAACTCAATGAAATGATTAATAGAAAATTTCCAGACATCAACTGCAAATTAGTGGCGAATTAAGCGATTTATTATTATTATTATGCTTTAGTTGCATTTGTCAGCTTCAAGTTTATTCACTGTTGATTGACAAATTTAATGTATTTAAATAAAAAATAACTCGACGCTAAAATTTAATTTTCGTTTTTTCAATTTGAAAAAAATTACGAAGAGTTAGATTAAAAACATTATGCAACGTAAATTAACATTTTAAAATTCAAAACACACAAAACAAAAAGTTTTTCAAAATAATATTTAGGAAAATCTTTATTTTCAATCTTTCGTAGATTCATTGTTTTCTATTCATATTGAATTATTGTGATATTTATGTAAATTAGTAATGAAAGAATACGTTTAAAGAACGAGTTCAATCTATATGAAAGAGAGAGAAAAAAATTTGTTTAAATGAGATGCGTGATGCATATTTAATTTCGAACTATCAAAGTAATTTTTTTCTCAAAAAAATGAAAGAAAAACGCTTGTTTGGTTAGACATTTTTGTTCCAAATCGTTTTTTAATTTTTAGACACTCGATCACAACTCGTGTCTCAAATTGTAATTTTAGACTGTTCGCAACTAGAATGTTAAAAGCTATGCTACAAGAACGAGAAAAAAAGAAAAAGAGAGAAAATCAATTTCTAGAAAAAAATTTTTGCTCGCTTACTTCACTGAAAAATGTGTTATGCAGTGAAAAAGAAACTTTAAACGATTGATAGTTTATATAATAGTTTTGACGTATTTAATTTAATTTTTACATTGAGTAAGTAAATTTTTTAGTTTATTCACATTGAATAAGCGATTGAAATGTTAAATTTTTTGTCTTAATGTTATCTTGATATCAAGATGTCTTGATATCTATCATCTTGATAATTTAATTGAAATGAATAATTCAAATGAAAAATATTAAATTTGATGAAGCAATGAAATGCATTTAAGATTGTTTTGAAAAAGTATTTTTTACTGCATAATTTAGGTGCTCGTTAAAAGATTAAGAAATTGAGTAAAAGTAAAACAATCGCACAATAGAATAAGCGCAAAGCGCAATGAAATAGTAATAAAAACGAAAGCAATGAAGAAAAATAGTTGCAGATACTTATTCTCATTGTAACTGTAACAATATTGCGACCAAACAAAGCGAAATTATTCAAACGAGTAAAAAGCATGAAATTAAATAATCTCACTAGTTAGAGTGTGTAGTTCGAATAAATAAGTTTCATCTCAAGAGCAAATGAGTGCTTTTCAACTAACGATGTTACTCTAATTGTAATTATGCTTCGTTGATTTTTGTTGTTGGGATGAGCAGAACTAAATCCATTATGCCAAAGCGTAATCATTTTTTAGTTCTCTGACGATTATAAACTCGGGTAAAGAGATTTCAGTTGAAACTTTCAACATGAAAAAACTCTTGCATTATGTTTCTCTCTTCTCTTTACACAATGAAAAAAATTTTGCAAATTAATGAGAGTAATGCTTGTTTGTTTATATGCTTAATTTAAGCGAATATAGCGAAGAAAAGTGTTCTTTTCGATGTTTGGAAGGAATATTTTCAAATGAATGCAAATGCTGAATGAAGCACATAAATAAATTTAGAACATTTTTACTTAATAATATAAAAACTACTTTCAATAATTGAGAAGCCTGAAGCATAAAAATTATAGTTTACTGTCATGTTGGAAGCGCAAAAGTCATTAACATTGTCATTTTAGCTTTTTTTGACGAGGAAACAAGACACAATGTTAAAAAGCTTTGCTGAATTACTCTATTTATTGATAAATTTAATTGGAATTTCAATTTCAATTTCAAATTCTCATTAGTAGAAGTGGTCGAAAAGGTGATTTTTTTAAGTGAATAAGATTTTTAAGTTTTTAATTTGGGATATTCCTTTGCTATTTTACTTAGTTCTAATGAACTGACTTTAAATTTTGACATTTTTAAAGAAAAAAAAATTAATTTTTGTTTCCATTTTATATTACACATATACTACAATCAACAATAAAAACCACATTCGCTCTAAATAATCGTATTTATGAGTAAGTCTATTTCTGATTCATTAATAAATGAAATTCTTTTCTTTTTTTATAATTTCAATAGCTTAAAAAATAATAAAAATAGGTGAATAAAGGTGAACTTGTTTAAGTAATTTTAGGTGATTTATGTGAATTAGGTGATTTGTATCTAAAATAAGTGATTTTAGGTGATAATGACAGCTTCAAAACCAAAAAAATTTGGTATTATTTAACTCGTTATTCAAAAGATAAGTCGACTACAATGTTAACTTAAAAAATAAGTGATCATCCATTCGACCAGCCCTACTTATTAGCAAACAAATTGAAAGCAGAAGTAGCAAAAGATTTTTGTTGAGAATTAATAAAATTTGAGGTTAATTTCTCTAAATTAATCAAAAATCTTTTGCTTTAGCTTTATTCGTCCACCCTTTATATATTATTAACGAATTACACGAAAATTGAAATATTAAATATTAAATTCGATATAAGTTGATGAAAAATTAATGCATCAATAGTGGTTAAAAATGAAAATACAAGCTAATTTCATATGAACAGAAAACCAATTTTCAATTTTACATGAAAAATATTTTGCAAATTGAAAAACATTTCTTTTAAACACTGACTGATTTCAATTTATCTCGCGAACAAAAATGTGAATGATGATTGCACAAGAAATTTTTTCAAATTAAAACACAAAGAACTAGATTCAAAAGTTTTTAAATTCAATCACTTCTCTTGATAATTTTTTCATTTGTTATTAATCATTTTGAGAGCTTCCATTTTTTAATTGAAAATACAACACAACACTTAAATTAAATAACATAAAACCTAACTGAAAATCATTTTTCTACTAAAATTGAAGTCCGAAATTTTTATTCGCTTTGAAAATTTTGCGATTACTTTCTTCGCCTTTTTTTCAGGCTTTTTCTTTCATTCAATTAATTTATTAATTTTCGATTGAAAGATAAATAAAATTTGTGAAATATGAGCTGAAAAATGAAGGAATTTAGTTTGCCGTTTTTAGCGTTCATAAAACGATAAATTTATCATCTCTTCCTCTTCTAGATAACTTTAAAAAATGTTTCCTACTTGAAATGTTTGACAGAATAAAAAGTTATTTTTTACTATTTTTATCTCTAAAAAAAAGAAATGAGAAAACAAACTTTTGACTTTCTTATTTAATGCGAGAGCAAACTTCAATATAAATGTGAAGTTTTAATATTAATTCAAGTAAAAAAAGAGAAAGATTTGAGACAACAAAAAAGCTTCACATCTCTAAGCGCTAAATATTTTTGCTATGCTTTATTCGTACTTAAAACTTAAAGTCAGAAAGCATAAAATTATTGAGCTCTTTAAAAGAAATGCTCATTTTTGTTTTGAATTTCATCGAGGAAAAAAGTGAAGAGAGCGTTAAATATCAAGATTATTGAGAGCTAAGAAATGAAAACTGTTTTTTTAATACTTTTTTGGCAATCAAAAGAAAAAATATTTTAAACTCGAAAAGAAAGAAATCGATTTGTGTTTATTCATTCAAGCGTTTTACTTGATTCTGAGATATACACTGAGATGTATTTTACTGCTTAATGAAAATGCTTTATTGAAATGTTTGTAAGAAATTAAGCATTCGAAAATTTTTTTTGATTAAACTAATTGCATTCATTTTGTTATACTCAAAACAATTTAAACAAAGCTCAAAGCTCAACTCTGTTTGAAATTGAGTCGAGAAACTGTAACGTAAGCGCTACCGTTTGGGACGTTTGTATTTGAAATTTGTTGTTTCTTGTGTTCTCTTATTACGAAATTCTCTCGCATTAATTTATGCTAACCATGTCAACTCGTATGCTTTCTACTCATCCCAAATTTGTTTGACTTAAGTATTTCCTTCAATTTATGATAGGAAAATGAAAAGCTACGAAAATGACGATAAAGAAGGAAAGATTAAATATTTGTTAATAAAACGAGAAGCGCGTTTTCGCGATTTTCGTTTTTGCTTTGTGAAAAAAATCGAAATCACAGAGAAATTGTGCAACTCTGAGAGCAAAAATTTTTTACTACATTGCAAATGTTAAAATTGAAATTTAAATCATGTTTAACTGAATAACATCGTTTTACCGACTTAGCAGGATACGAAAAAAGGGATTAAATATTCTTGAAAGTATCCATGAAATAATTAAAATGGTTCGAAAAGAAAAAAAATTTCAAATTTAATCTTGAAATAAGAAGATTAAAACTTTAATTATTTACTCAAGTTCTTTTTTAAAAAAGCCGTGAAACAAAGATGTAATTAATAGAGACTTAAGTTTGACAAGAAAGTAAACAGTTAAGAAAGTTTTGCAAACGCTCGAAGTTTAGTTGCATGATTATCTAGAAAACTTTTTTTTTGAAGTAGAGGCTTATGTTTGTGATTAATGAGGATATTTTGTTGAAAGTTACAATAAAGAGTTTTTCATCTAAAAAAAAAAATATTTTCCGCATTAAAACATAAAATTTTGTTATTAAAACAAAGTTAAAGATTAAGCAATTTAGTATTTATCATAACACTTTAACATTTAATGCATTTTACAATGAAGATTTACTTTTAAATTCATTTAATCACATATCAGAAGTTTGAAATTTTAACTTGTTCTAAAATAATTAAGTAAAAAGCAAAGAAAGTAATTGAAATTAAAAATGCCTTTCGCTTCTTTTTTAACTCGTTCTTGAACACTTTCAAGTGAAAAGAGAGAGAAAGAAAGAAAGTAAATGAGAAGAAATGGTTAAAATGAAAATCAAGCCTCATTCGTGAGTTGAATTCTAAATGAACAGTGAAGGGAAAAAAAGCAGAAGCTTATCTCTTAAATGGAATTCAATTAACTGCTATCTTAAAGTTTTCTTAATTATTTTCTCGTAACATTTCGCCTTTACTGAATTACTGAATAATTAGACGATAAGTTAGAATTTTTTTTTCATTTGTTTAAATGAAAGATGATAAGAACGAATACAACATTTCTTAATTTTCGGTTTAAAATGTTTTTTTGAAGAACAAATAAAAATTTAGAGAAAACAAAGATTAATTTTGTGATGAACAGTTTCACAAACATTTTTTGATGGCTAAAAATGTTTATTCAAAAAAAGTAGAATAAAATTTTAAAGAGAATAGTGATTAAATTAATTAACAAGCGAATATAACTTGAGCTTTTAATAAATGTTGATTATCCACAACTTTTTTGTTTCATAAGCATGAAAAAAAAAAATTAAATTTCAAACACTAATTTAAAATTATTAATTGAATGTAGTAAACTTATGATAAAAACGTGAAAATGAGTAAATATTACTAATGTATAAAAATTAGGAAACAATCTCCGAAATAAATGTCAAATTTCCCATGAACTGTATGCAGTGATAAAATTTAATTCTTGAATAGCTTTTCAATCAATCGCGAATCAGTTAATCTATTCATTAAAGTAAGTTACAAATGAAACATGTAATTCAATATCGATTCCAACGATGCAAAACAAAAAGATTAGAAATAAAATTTTGCTTTCATAATTTTCAATGTGTATTCGATTACAACATATGATTACGAAAAAAATATTCTTTGGCTCATTTTACCGAGAACATTTATTGTGCGATAGCAAAAAGAGCATTTGACAATTTTCGTCTGCAAGCGATCAGTCAATGTTTGTAAAGTTTTAAAATTTTTCAACTTTTTTGATATTGTCAAGAGAATTAATACGAGCAAAAAAAACGCTGACTCAAAAACAGATGCGCTCTTTCTATCTCTCAGTGGAATTATATTAAGAGCTGAAAATTAACGAAATAATGGAAAAAAAGAGTTTTTGATAAATAAAACACGAAGACGAAGAAAATGATGAAAAGAGAGAGAAAAGATTGAGCGATGCATTCGAGTTGGAAGTAAACAACGATATTATCATCTTTAATGGCTTGAGAAGTGAATGGCTTCAAATATAGTATATAGAGAGTATACGTATTGCATGCAACAAAGAATCGCAGCCAATGAACACCTCGCGTAGAAAGCGAAAACGGTCCTCTTTTTATCTGCCTTTAATGCACACTTCTGATCGTGTCATTAATTTCAGTGTACTGTTTTCTTCTTCATCTTTCTTTTTTCTTCTTGATACTGTGCATAAATTATGGGTATGGACTGAGCGAGAGAGTGAGAGCGAACTTTTTGAAAGGAACAGAACTTGTATGAAGTTTATAAAAAAATGGTTATTTATAATCGATGATAGTCTTTAATTTCAAGCCATCATCATCATTGTTGTTGTTTTTTCGATTATAAATATGAAATAAAAATTATGCTTCTTAATGCTTTTCGTAAAAATGTTATAATTTGATTTATTATGTTATCTAAACTACGTATTTCTACTTTTCTTTCTTCAATTTTTTTCCATTCAATTTTCACTCATTTTTTATCGAGTGTACATTTGCTCTTTTTTCAGCTTTTCATCCTTCATTCTTTCAAACCATCTTTATCCGTCTTTTATTTTATTCATTCGAATGAAATCGAAATTATAAATATTTTAAATTAATGGAGAGAAAGAGAGGAAGAGAAATCAAATTTTCATGGAAATTTGACAAATAATTTGATTTAATGGACTTGTTTTCTTTTTCAATTAAACATTTTGAATTCAAAGAAAATTTTTAAAAAAATGCGCAAACTTCATTTACAATCATACACCATATAAACTTCATTGTCCACTGAATAGAAATTTTACGCGGGTAATTAAGCGTTAAATTGCGTTCTCAAATAAAAGATTTCACTGAAAAAAGTCTCGCTTTGTTCTATTAAATTAAGTGTAAGAAATTTTGCGTGAAAACAAATTTATTTACATTGACAATGCTTGGATACGATTGTTTTTGACGTGAATTTAGTTTGGTTAATGCGCAAAAGAAAATTCTCTTCTATTTGTGTCTGATTACTTGATAAATTTTTAATGATTTGATTAATTTAGGATTCAAAATTTAATACTTACGATTTGACGTAAAGAGAATTATCATAAATCGTTTCATAAAAAATAGCGAAAATGTAACTTAAGTTTAAAGTAATATGTTTAAGTGCTTGAAACAGTTATTAATTATTAGGTAAACTATAATGCAAACTCAGTGAATTTAAGTTTTATTTTAGAACCTCATATTGTGAATTTAATTTTTAGTACTTTTTAAAAAGTTTTAAAGTTTTTTCATGTCGAATTAATACTCGCTTTACAACATTTTACCATAAAAAAGTTTTCTATAGATTAGAATAAATAAAAATTAGAAAATAGAATAGTTAGAACAGAATAGAATAGAAAATTTTATATTTAAAGACTTTATAGTTATTGAAAGCGTATTCGCTTGGTGTTAATACATTGCACTCTTCAGTGAAGTATGCTTTTCATAGCTAAAACTTTTTGTAATCAAGTGTAGCACATTAATTTTCAGAACAACATAGAATTGCAGATAATTAATAAGAAATTTCATTTTAGCAAAATAAACCATCAAAAACATATTTTCAATTTTTTGTTCAATGTAAATGATCAAAAAATTAGTTAAGCTCAGGTTTGTATCGAGAAAAAAAATTGCATTCAAAATTTAGGGACAAAGAAGAAAAGGAAGAAAAAATAATGAGAATGAGGAAACAATGCGCTTTTTACTAAATAACATTACAAATGTATTAAAAATTTTTTTATTATTTTGAAAACCTTTATGTTCTAAACGCTTGTGTGAAACTTTCTTTTTTTATTCCTAATTTTTTTTTAATATAAAATTCAATACTAAACAAAGAATTAATATCACAAATGGTTAAAGAATAAAATTTTGGTGCACAAAATTTTAATAACAATTATATTTTGCTTTTCTTTATTCGGAAAAAAGTCATTATGGATTTATGATTAGAAAAAAATAGCTTCAAGTAGAAAAAAAAGTTCAACTTTGACCTTTTCTAATAATATTTTCAAAAAGCGTACTAAGTTCATTTATGCTTTAGAATATATTTTTAACCAGATTTTGAAATTTTAAGTTCACTTTCGATTTAGGCAAAACAAGAAAATTATTTGCGATGATCGAATAGCTTATAAAACAGTTGATATGAAATGTAAACAACATTTGCAACCATTGAAAGTTTTTGCTGTTTCGCTTCATATAATAAGATGTCGAATTGAGTGCTCACTTTAATGTACGAATAGATTAATGGACATTCGCGCAAATTATTGACGCATAACTTTTCATTATGTTTCATATTCTTGCTATCAACTTCAATTCATTCTTAATTATTATTGATTATGTTTCGCGTTACGTGAATGTTGTAAGTGACTAGCAATTTTTATATATAAGTTGTGAATAAATCGAAATTCGGCCGAAATTTAACGCTATTCTTTCTTTAAGAACGCTTTTGAACATAATTTATGATGACAGTAGGCTGTTGCTGAAAATAAATAGCGATTTACACATAAGAATAAATTTTATATCGTCAAGCGCACGAATTTGACTTTGTACAGATATCGCAAAAAAATTTTTTTTCTTTCTTTGTTTGACAAACAACAATATTCAAACACTTTATTTACTTTATTTTGCTGGCACGTAATTAAACGATGCGAAGAGGACGAAAAGGGACAAATAATCAATACCTTGTTCATTTTGTAGACAAGCAAATGTGACAATCTTTATGTCGCAGTCACTTCAAATTTAATTTTTTAAACAACCAATCGAATTTTTTTTGTTCCATTAAGGTTTAAAGGCTACGACCAAATCAAATTTAGTTTTTATCCTAGAGCTAGTATTGAACTATCAGCTTATATAGCAAAGCGCAGTTGATCTATAACGTTTCAGATAGATAATCTTCGACTTAACAATCGCTTTTAAATTTTTAAACTCGTTCATTTCATCTTTTTCTAAAGATTTTTAAATTTATCAACGCTTAATGCGAAAGCAATGTGAAATTCTCTAAAAAACGAGATGACGAGCTATTCGTTTCTAGTTTATTTTAAAGTATTCATGAATGCATTCGTCGAATGAAAGCAAAGTTTGAGTATCAATACTCTAGTGCTTTTCCTACAGGTTAAGTTTACAGTATTTCAGTTTGGAACTTTTCTATTTTTTAAAACTTATTGAAAATAATTGTACAAAGCATTTAAAGATTTCAACGCATTTAAAACAGCAACGCTGGTCAAAAATTGCTTCTCTTCCTTCAAAACTGACCCTTCATATAGTCGTTAATTTTTTTCATCATTCTTTTTCATTTGTTTTACAACAAAAATAACTTCATTTTTTAAATTTGTGCGAAAATAGTTAAGAAAACGAAAAGCAAACAGTCGATTCGAGTAAAGCGGAAAAGAAAAAGAGAAATATTTGAACTATTCACCGCAAAGTAAATCTAATTTTTATGTAACGCATACTGTTTGTCAGTAAATCAATGAGGAAAAAAAACAGAGAGCGAGAGACAGAGAGAAGAGAATGAACACAAAAATACTAGCGAACGAAACTATATAACAACGAGCATAAATTCTAATGCATTGAAAAACGATCCTACAAGGCATTGCAATCGAAGCAAAAAAACTTTTGTATGTTAAAAAAATGAGGAAGTAGAAAAGAGAGAAACTATGAGCTCGATGTATGTTTTTTTCACAGTTTTTTTCTTCTTGTCAAAAAATGCTTTTCGATTTGAATTTCAGGCGTAATGTTTCAGTAGTAAAAAAAGTAAATGCAAAGCATAGATTTTGTTTCTCCTCTTTCAATTTTTTAGGTTAATCACTCCGTTAAAAAATGTAAGAGAGAGATTGAGAAATACCGCGAGTGAAAACAATGTGGAAGCTAATTAAGCTAACGAAAGCGTATGCGAATTACTCGAGGCGATCTCGCTGGTAATAAACATCGCTAAATTGCAAACTAATATTATAAAGTTGTTTAAAGAGCGAAACGGTTGTGTGTATGTGCGTTCTCAAAGTTATCACAAACTAAAGCTAATTTCATCGCTGAGAGTACAGAGTGTATCTTATAAAACACTACGATTTTAAACTTAATTATTTCAACAAAAAAAAGTGTAAACAAAATGAAAT
>NCKU01004260.1:0-12723 GCA_003675995.1 Dinothrombium tinctorium | reverse complement strand
ACCCATGTTAAGAGCCTAAATACATAATTTCGAGTCTGAATTTTTGAATCCTTCACATAAAACATCTCATATATCAAAACTTCATAGGCGGCACATCCAGTTGGTATTCAACAATGAAAACTTAAAAAAAAAACTTTGCCATCTCATTGTTCATGCAATCATGTTCATGTTTAAATGCAAGTGATAAAAGTTGGGGAAAGGTTCGAAATGATTTTTTGTTTAAAATTGATTTTCTCATAGACTCTATAGATAAGAAAAATGTTTGAAAATTAATTGCGCGAGACAGAGCGATCGCAAAGGCCAACATTCAGCGGAAACTTTTAATCATTTTTTTGAGTTCTACAAAATAGTTTCTATCTCTCCACGCTCAAATTATTTTTTCGCGATAATAACACAACAGCTACTTTCTAAATGCTTATTCGAATGATAAAAAGATTCATAAAAATTAATTCGATTGAAATGCGATGGAAAACTTGTTTCAGATGTGAAAAAAACGCTTACACTAAATCTAAATAATTCGTGTTTAACTTGAACCAATTATTAGTTTTAACGTTGAATTACACTTTTCTGGTCAAATTTTATTTAAAAATGGACACACAAACTTGAATAAAAACAGAAGGATAAATGTAATATTACATTTTACCATTTTTTGCGGCGACATTTTTTCTTAAAATTATTTTTAAACATTTTCTCATCACTAAAAATAGTTTTGGGCACTTTTCAAAGTTTGTTTTGTACAAAAGCTTCTCCAACAGTTGCTTTTTTGAGAATTACTATTCAAGCGATTTACTTAGAAATTAATTTTTTTTCAATGGATTGCGATTGTACTAAAAAAGAGAAATCGTTTATATTTGGTGAACAATAAGAAAAATTTTTTCATACTGCAGTTTATTAAATCCATTTAACGACGATATCATTTAAATCCCATTCTTAGAAAATATTTTGTGACTTCCTTTTAAAAATATTTTCAATTTCTTATATTTTCATTTCTGTAAAACAGAGATGGAAATGAAATTTAATGATTCTCGAGAATAAATTAGAATTCAATTAACAATTCCGTCTTAAGTTATTTTGAAATAAAATCTTATAAGTTTTTAAATAAGATCGTTATGAAAATATAAAAATTTTCTTTTAAAATAAAATCAAAAAAGATGAAAGCGTGACATGTTTTCAGTTTTTCAGTTTCAAATTGGATTTTTATGCTTTAAAATAATTAGATTAGAGAATTATAATTTTTTATAGATTTTGAATTATTCATAAAAAAGAGTTTGCCTGGAAAGTTGAAATTGATTGTTCGCGGCGTATTACAGCAGACAAATAAAGTGACTTGAATTTTAAAAGAAGTAATGACTCAATTAATTTGCCTAAAGCTGCACATATGCAGTTGTTTGTGACAGCGAAGAGAATTTTTTTCTCCAATTCACACAAAAGATGAGTTCTTATGTTCGAATAGCACTTATTTAATATATTTCTTTGTCTCAATTGTTTGTGAAAGGATGTAATTAAATAAGCTTCAGTTTCCGGACTTTCGTTGCTGGATTTGTATTTCGACGTAATAATAGAAGTGATTTTAGTTGTTGTGAGACATAAACAATTGAGATGACAATAATGACAATAATGACAAACGCGATTACTGTTTAGGAATTTATTCAATGATTTCGATTTTCAGTTTCTTCGAAACGCATCATCAATTTTCTCCAAATCTACGTATGAACTGAGCTTTATGAGATAAAACACAGCATAAGCGTCATTCTAACAAGAGAAGGTCAAGACATGTCCGCTAGTTTTCTCAATAAATTATAAATCATTTTAAAGCTATTAATAAGTATAGCTCCCCTATGAAATATTACTAACTAATAATACTTTGTGCAAGTTCATTTTAAACATGTTTTATTTTTCGAGGTTCATCAGAGTCAATCGTTATGCTAAATTTTATATTCTATTCAACAAAAATAATGTTAAATAATAGTTAGGAACCAGGGGAAGAATGATTTTAAATAGTGCAACAATCAAAACAAAAAGTACGAATTAACATAAAACATTTCCATAACAAATATTTTGTGAATAATTTTTGTTAAGTGACCAAAATTTTTTTGCATGTACATAAATTCTTCATGCCAAAAACATATTTTCTATGCTTTTATTTTCTTTATTTGATGCACATTTTGTCGTGTTAATAAATTGGCAACACTTTTGTTAACTTACAGATTTCAACAGCTTTGTTGAGCTGTAAAAATGAATCAAAAAGATATAAAAGAGAAAGAAAACATCTTGGCAAAAACTTTAATCATTCGTTTCGGAGGAATCGCAGTCTGTTTCCCTGCATTTAAGTTATTAAATAAAGCATTAAAAATTTTTTTCAGCCAAAATTTTGGCACTTAAATTAGTTTTTTAAAATGATTTTAAATTTAATAGCTTAACAATAAGTAAGAAAACAAATAAAACAAAAGATAAAATTCATAAAATTGATTCGATTTCAAAAAATTGGTTTTTATAAAACAATATTTAAATTGATTGTTAAGTAAATGTAAATTTTTAGTTAAATCTGATTTCTAAATTTGAGGCAGAGTTTTTTAAATTAAAATCTTGAATTTTTGATTTTATATTTCATTTGCGTCAAATTAACGGATTAAGAATGTAAAGAAAAGTAAATAATAAGAGGAGGATGTGAAAATTTCAAAACATGATTAAAAAGGAAAGCATTAAAATGCTAAATTTTTAGAATTTCAAACACGAAAAAGCTAATTTTGAGCTTTAATAAAATAACAACGAATTAAATGCTTAAATCAAAAGCGATGAACTAATTTGAATTGAAATTAGATTAAAAAGTTTTGCAAGTGATTTCAGAATTGCAGAGATTTCGCGAACTCTAAAGAATGACAATGACTCTTTTGACAATGCACAGCGTTGCCGGCAATCGAAGCTAATTTAAAGATAATGCGTTTAAAAATGAATTTTGATAAATTATTTTGTAATCAAAAGTTTGAAGAAGATTGATGAATATTGCTGCTTAGTTTACAGTGGAAAATAATTTATGCAGAATTCGATTACATTATTACTTAAAACAAAAATGATTTTATGAAAATGTATGCATCTAAAACATGAAGCGAATATTTTAAAATTCTTGAAAATAATTCGTTTCTTGACGCTTTTTGTAATACCGTGTGACAATGAAATGAAATCATCGAGAAAACACTCGATGCTTGCAAGACTTGTTTACTTAAACGCGATATCAAATGCAAAGCGAGTGTTGAAAAAGAAAAGAGGAAAGAGAGAAAAGAAGAAACGAATGAAAAGTAATAATAACTAAGCAAGCTTATCTGAATAAAACTTAAACGATGGAAAATCTGGAGAAAGAAAACTTCAAAGTAACTTGAAAAGTGAATGTTTGCGGTTATTGTGGTTAATAAAATGTATTCACGCGAGTGTTTATTTTTCAGAATCAATTTTCGGTCTAAAAATTTTAAAAATTTTAAATTTTTGCTTAGAAAGCAAACTTACTCAAATAACTTTATTTAAAATATTTCAATTTTTAATTTTATTTGGTGCTCATTACTGCGGTCTCTAGTTGAGAATTAAGACTAAGTGAGTTTGTTGGTTAGTAATCTTCAATAATAGACCAAATTGACCGTAGAGCAAAACACTCAAAAAGCACTTTAATAATTGCTTTATGAGATTAAGTCGCAAATGTGTGTGGCACTGGAAAATCTTATCTTTTTATCTTCTACCATGTTTTTCTTTTCTTTTCTTTTTTTTTTTGTAATGACGTAAACATTTCAGACCAATGTGTAGCGTCAACCGTAAATGGTAAATGTGAACAAACGATTGCGAAAATTTCCAGCGAAAACCTTGAAGCATCTTTCATCATTCTCGTAATCAACTTAATCAACAAACAGGTCAACATTAATTATAAAGCATGCGACGATTCATCATATTTTTGACTTCGGATGAAATTGAATAAATTTACTCCGAAAGGGCTATTCAATAATGGATGTTGGATAATCTCAATGATGTATGCTCAATAATCTATTTTTGGATAGGCTCTTTCGGAATAAATTCATTCAATTGTTTATTTATTTATTTAATTAATTCTTGTTTTCACTGATTTTAAATAAAACTCATTTCTAAATAACCACGTTGACTTAATTTCATCGATATTTTGCGATTAAAAAATCGAAATATCGAAAATTTCGATATTTTTAAACACAATTTATTATATTTTAAAAACTTTTAATTTGTTTATGAAAACTTGAAATGAATAAATTGGTAAATTTAATATTTAAAATACAAAATTTCAGAACACTAATTAATGTCAAGTTACAATTTTAGGCAATTAGCGAAAAGAGAGCGTTTCGATTTGAAATGAGTTTGTTGTTTGTTTCTCATCAATAAGTTGCTAACGGATGTGTTTGTTGTGATTCGAGTATCGCTCTAAATATTCATTTTCACAGATGATAAAGAATGCGGAAAAAAGTAGGCGCGTATATGACGATTTTTCGAAAGAGGACCGAGAAGCGATTGTTAAAAGTTAATATCGTGTCTATGCGACAAGTTCAACGTGTTATCATTGAAAAATTGAAATTTAGTGAACTTAGTGGAAAATAAGAGAGACACTCAATAAGAATTAGCAACTTAAACGAAAAGAGCCACATTTTAAACAGAAACAACAAAAGCAAAAATTGCGAAATGATATTGACTTTCCTTTAGGAAATTTTTTCAAAATTTTGGTTTTTCTGATTACTCGAACATTTCGATTGAAATAAAATTCTACTCGTTGTACAGTGAAGTAACGAGACACTTTTTTAATAACTAAAAGCTTTTTTCGACGACAAATGTCAAATTATTTTTTTATAGCAAAATTAATTTGCACGAATTTTTGATCAAAAATTGCTTAAACGCTTAAAATAATTTGCCCTATAAGATTGAATTACAATAGAAATGTCCAAATATTTCTACAAAAATTGTCAAAAAATTTTTTTCTTAAAGAAAGTTAATTTAATTTCGTAATTTTTGTTTTTGTTGTGTAAAATGTGGATCATCCGCTTAAGTTCTAAATTATTATTGAACATCTCTCGTTTTTGCCATTTGCAGCTTCATTATTTTTTAAAGATGAAAACGCATTGAAAATCATCTTCATGACCAAAAACTGTGCGTCCTTTCGCGAAAAATCGCAATACACCAGTCGACTTACTTTCGATAAACTTTATAATCTATGAGAATGAATATTTTGGGCGATGCTCAAATCACAGCGTACACGTCCTCGGAAAAAATTTTAACAACAATCACATGGCAATTAGCATGCAGATTATATAAAACTCTAGCCATTGAATATTCAAATTTTGCATGCTTGAGATGCATATTATTATGACGATTTCGATAATTTTACATGCAAAAGTTTTTTAAATCGAATGGATCGATGGTTTATAAGAGAATTTATTGAATGAATTATTGTCGCATTTCCGTTCATCCATCAAAACTTTTAAATCACAAATGCACATTCGGATAAGTCGTGTTTTAAGATTCAGAAATAAAATTCAGTTTTTTGTTTTTGTTTTGATTTATAAATTTGCATTGCTTTCAATTTCTTAAGCAGAAGAATAATCCATTTGCAGCTCACACTAGAAGTTGAATAAAATTTAAACGTTTTCGCAAAATTGCAACACAAAAACTTTTACTGAAAATAGAATAACTTCATCGAGAAAATATGTGAGTTTTATATAATTTTTATCTAAAACCAATAGAAGTTTCCTATCGCTTTGAAAATATACTCAATTTCAAGTTCATTTTTATCGAAGTTCAACATTTCAAAGTACTAAATGCACAGTTTCAAATTTTCAGATTTTCTTTATTTTGCTCGAATGATGCAAAAAGTTTGATAATTATTAAAGTAACGCGCTTGCATGAAAAAAAACAAAGTAAACTAAACTTTCACGTAAATACATAATTGTTAAGTCAGCAAACGTGAGAAAAAGAAGCAACAAGATTATAGAAAAGTTTTTTTTCCTTTACCACGTAGAAGAAAAGTCAATCACTAAACTGAAAATGTTTTTTAAGTGCAGAGTGACTTCATTTTATTGTTTAAGCTTCAATTTTGCACAATTTAAAGAAAAGTGAGCATCGATTTTACGCGAATTGAATGAAAGAGATTGTCAGTTGTGCAATTAAATTGAATGTTTCACAGCGTGTATTCCGCGGTGCACTTTTTTGAGTTTATTTACTATTCGTTGATTGATTGTTTAGATTCGACGCTTTATTCACTCATCTCTAGGAGAGGCATCGCAAATCGGCTTTGCTTATCTCGCACAACTCTTTTTCTAGCATTTTAACATGCATTCGCTACGACGCGTTGTGAATAATGTTTGCTTCTAAGAAGCAAAAAAACAAAAACTCACCTTCGTGTGAAGAAGTTTGCTTTTCGCACATTAATAATTGTTGCAGTTGCTGCGATATGATGTAGTGATTCTCATTCACACCATTTTCGAAGGCTGACGCGATCAGCGAGTTTGTTGCGTACACAATCTGAGAAAAACAGAAATGAGCATACGATTTATTCGATGGAAGTGCACAAAGTTTGTGAGCAAAACAAAAAGCTCGCAAAAAAATATTTCGTGTTTCGCTCGATTTAAAATACAAATGCAAAAATGTGTCTCAAATCGTCTAAAAAGCTCGAAATTCGGTCGCTTTCTGATAGTGAGGATCCATAAATATTCTAACGACACGTTTTTTTCATTCTATTTTTGCTTGTTTCAAAGTAATGGAAATAAGCACTTCAATGTTCAAAAAGTGGCTGCGTTCATTTCCCATTCGCGTGATGTGAGCTTTGTATTTAGCTTAAAGTTCGCCTAAGAATTAAGAAAAAAGCGAAATGCTTTTCGCTTTCATTACGAATTTCTAGTGCATCCCTGATTTTGAGAACGCTTTCTTCGCATTTGATGAGAAACTTTCGTACATGAAAATTTACTATCGCGCATTGAGTAAATAATCTGCAATTAAACTTTGTTTTCAATTTTGTCGATCTTTTCTTCGCGTGCGTCTGCGGATCGCCTGATGCAAGCGATACTCATTCAGAATGACAGCATCACGCGAACGGCATCATTTTAATGAGAACAGTGTAAGCAGAGAAAGAAATGAAACAAACTTACCGAAACAGAAATAACTGCAACCCAGAAGGAAGTAAGCATTCGGTGCAGCATACAAGCCGCAGTCATTTTCTTTGTATTCGCTTTCGGTTTTGCAAGGTTGAAGCCACAGATGATAATGACGATTATGAATCGCTGATGTACACTTTCATTTAAATTCGATCGCTGCTCGCGAGCAACTTGCTTAATTCTGTTAGTGGGCGCTCTTCGAAAAACAATCACACGCAGAAAAGTTTCGCTAAGCGAATGAGCGAGTGAATCCGCATCGGTTGAATGCTGGCTTTATCTTCACGACGGCGGAATGCAATCGCACACTGTCAATGAATGATAAAAGCGGCACGGATTATTACGAGTTTGAAGTGACTTTGAATAACCGCGAATTAGAGTGAAGCAAAAGTGACAAATGCAAAAGCCTTCATCAGAGTTTAAGCGAAAAAACTAAAAGAAGAGCGCTAAAAGAAGACAGTCTCAAACAGCATTGATCGACGCTAGGCGTTGTATTATATAATGTATTCAGTGGAAAAAAATATCAGCGAGCCTCTTTTTGAATTATTTCCAATTTCAAGCGTTTCGACATTTTTTTCTGATTCTCGCTCAAAATCAATGCTACCGAACGAAACTAAGTGTGAGCCGTGAAAGTGAAAGTATCAAACACTTTATCGAACTCAAATGTTCTGCTGATAAGCGTGTGTGTACACTTAAACGTCGTCGTTCAACAACGATTGAAACAATTTTTTGAAAATTAAAATAAACTGCCGTTCGCCGACTCTTTTAAGTTTACCACTAGATTCGAGTTATTTCAGACCAGAGACTCTTATTGAATTTAAAGCATGAGAGAGAAGAGCATTTCACGCGAAATTAATGATTCAATAGCCAAATTGCAATTTAAAGCCAATTAAACGAGGAAAAAAAGCGAAAGAAATTGATCGTCTTATCGCAATTAATGTTGTTCTCTTTTTTTACTTGCTTTTAGTTTAAAAATTTTCAAAATTTAATAATGAAACGCTTTTCTCAAATCAACGTTTCGTTAACGAGCCTTTTTAAAATCGAATCACTAACGCAACGCTTAACTATCATTAATTAAACTTCATTTTTATAGCGAAAGCTGTGCGTGTGTATTTCAAAGAAAATTGTTTTCTTTTGTTACGAAATTCAAAGAGTGAAGAAGTGCGTTCAAATCGTTGAGCAAAGATTGAGTAAGTTAAACGAAGTAAAAGCGATTTCTTTAGTATGTTAGTTGGTTGCAAAAAGGGAAAAGAACACTTCGAAGAAGCTGCGATATTGTGGTTTAATCTTGCGATTAAGCTAACAAGAGTAAAGAGTTTTGAGAACGCCAAATTAAGCGATTATTACCAAAATTACCGAAATCAGAGAAAAAGTTAACGCGAAATTGACGTTTGCCGCTGCAAGTCCGTTGAGTCGAAATCATTTTTTTACGACCTTCCTTCATTTCGCGAGACAATTAGAGAAAATATTTAATTACTCGCGAATCGACGCTTTCGCTGTCGACGGATATTTGCTTTTATTTTTAGACGCAAAAAACTTAGCAAAATTAATACGTAGAATTCAATACTTTCACATAGGATCAGTGGCAATAAAATTTGCCGCTCGACATTAGCTGCACTGAAATTTTTCTTTCCTCTCTTTCTCTACGCTCTCTGTGAGAATGTGAAAAGAACTGGACTTTTAATGGTCACTTGTGTAATGTTAAGCGCTGCTCTTGCTGTCAGCAAATCATGTTAAAAGTAAATAACAGATAGTGACATTAGAAAAGGTCATTCAAAGCGAACTGTTTGCTCGTTTTAGCGTTGAAAAGGTAAATGAGAAATAACACGCTTCTTATTATTATTTGAACACAATTTATATTCTTGTTTCCTTGGTTTGGTGCAAAAAGCGTCAATCATTAAAAATAAGGCGACTTTCATACGCGATTATAAGCAGAGATTGATTATTTGGCAATCGAAGCGGAACAGAATTTCGCTCATTCGTACAACTCACTTCTTATTTATTTCCATTCAGAGGTTACTCCAAATCGGTCAATATGTTGATGAGACTCGATATTGGCTCAAGTTTCACGCAAAGTGTGTGTGTGTGTGTGCCTCGCCTCGAATTTCATCAAAACTTCTCGAGGTCGAACAAACAAAATGACCTCAGCAATTAAAGCAGTGAAACAGTATCGTCGAGTGAAGAAAGAAAGAATTCGCGATTTCGCAAAGCTAGCTTCTGTAGGCACACATAATTTATCTTTCACGATTAATGCAAAAGTAATGATTCTGTTAATTCATTAAAAGACAAGTGCGTTTGACATGAAACGGCATCATTCTCTTGCTCTCTAACGTTTTCTACTTACGTTTTAAGTCCAATTTTAAATGAGTTTCGCTTTAAGCGGATCTGTCACAGGTATTCGAACAGCTTAGTTTCACGGCATCATTATCGTTGATTTTGCTTTTTCCAAAAATAAATGTTTTACGAGAAACAAGCACGAAACAGATTTTACATAACAAAGTTAATAAAATGAGCGAAAAAATTGGCTGCTGCTGCTTCAAAATACATCAAAAATATTTGCTTTGAACACACTGAATTTTTCATTGATTACACGCTACTCGTGATCCGTTAAATCACATCAAACCTCACGCTATGAACAATTAAGTTTTCAAGCAAAGTTTTCTCGCTAAAAAACAAAAGTTACAAACTTTGAAAACGTAAGTTTGCAAACAGGTGAAAAGACGAAAATCGGCGTGTCATTTACAGAACACAACAGCAAAGCTTTCTCAATATGCTTGAACGTCGAAAATGATTTTCAAAACTCTGCATATTAGCGGCTACACTTTTTAATGGTACACAGCTAATTAAAAAGTTTATAATTGAAGCGTTGCAAACCTTGTGGAAACCCGCATTCGGAATAAATGCAACACGTTTCTGTTCTTACGCTTGCAAATTAGTACTGCCTGCAACTCCAATCAAAAGTAAGCTTCTCTGAGCGGGTCTTGCGTTTCATTAACAAACGAATCGAGTCGCTTTTGTTAACAAAAAACCTCAGTCGATAAAAAGTAAGCAATAAATAAATGAAATAGTGAAATGAATGTAAATATGCGTAAAAAACTTTTTTCTCAATGTTATTTTTCTAAACGTATTCACGTAGTATGTTTCGATCATTTACAGGCATTGAATTGATGCATGCAGAGTTTTTCTTCAACATATTGCATGGTTGATGGCTATTATTAACGGTATCAAAAAATGGGCGTCAAACAGAAAATAAAATTATTTCAAAGCAGTAACAAGGAAAAAAACAAACACAAACATAGTACACGTTATGACAAATTTTCTATTGATTTGTTTGTAGTGAAAAAAAGAGTAAAAGCGCTAATTATTTCATCGTTTAAATATTGAAGCGAACGATATTAGCTTTAGTTCAGCTTATAGATGCTATTACCGATGCATATTTTATAAGTCTAATCGAGCTAAGATCTTCTTTAGTAAATTGTTGAAGGCAAAACTCAAAAGCACCGGCGTCTTGGTTGTGAGCATACTCTGCGGTGCTTGCAATTAGAATTTAGATTAGATTAAATATCGCAATCAAGCAACTCGCATTCAATGCACATGGAAGCGCTGATTTTAAAAAGGTTTTGCAAAAATTAATTGAAAAGCGTTACATTAATTACCAACGTACAATGAGTTGTTGAAATTCAATGACAGTTTTGATGGTCGTCTGATTTTTGCTTAACGACTTCAATCTTCATACGATTAAATCGAGAAACGAATGAAAAAGATAGCTTTTGCTGTATTTCAGAAAGAAACAAGAACAACTTGATGCCATCTACTTCAACTCAACATTGAGCCAAAGAGTCTAAAAAGTTCACAGTTTTCCTTGCAGTTGTTCAGAAGTTGAAACAAACATACCGAACAAATTCAATTCACTTTAAATGCATTAATCAAATGAAAGGAGTGTTAAAACTAATCGCATAACTAAAGCACACGATTAATTGAGAGTAAAGCATATGAGCAAAACACATCACCAAAATCCGGTAAAGTGCGCATTGATTTTGGTGACAAACAATTACAATTTTCGCTAAAAATTGAATAACGAAAAATCGAAACGAGAAGTCATTCGGTCAGCGACCGAAATGTGTGGAACAGTTGAAATTGGTGAAATTTAATATTGTCCTCGCTTTCATCAATTTTCATGCGAAAGTAAATTAACTTTGCGAAAACAGCTTTAGCAACTGATACTTTCAACGCAATGTCTTCCGCCATCGTTTTTTTCGCTTCGCGAGAAAGCAAAAATATTTTTATCACAAATTTCACTTTTATCGCAAACAATACTGCATCACAAATGTGTGTAGAACAGAATTGATGTGGAAACTTGCTTTACTGACACTCGCAGTGAATGCCTTATTTCTAATAGAAAAATAAAAATGCGAAAAGACTTTGAAAAATTGAACGAAGTAAGAAGCACTGGACGCACGATTGGCGAATTTGATGTATGAAAGTGTTTTTTTATTTAAAATGTAAGTGAGGAAATTGAAGAACATCCTTCCATTGACAGAGAACGACAAAAGATACATCTTATCACATTTTTACTACTAGTGGCAGCAGCCACTCATTTCTCTCTCTCTCTCTCTCTCTCTGGCGACTTTTCTATTCTCGGACATCGCTTGTAACAAGCGTTCGCACTCAAATGTATTTCATGACATATAACAACTCACCAATTCTCTCTTCAATCAAACGTTATTTCATTGATACAAAGATTTTGATCGCGCGCAAAAATATCATTTTTGATCCAACTCCAATATCGTACACATTGAAATTAAAACGCATCCATCAGCCACAATTCACTATCGAGATTTACCTAAGCTGTCACTTGACTCTTATCGAGCGAACGTTTTTTCTCCTTTGCCTCTCGGACAACCAATGCTTATCACTTTCCGAACGGAGGAAAAGAATACCGCCGCAGCCTTAGCCTAGTCTTAACGGCTATAATTCAACGATATTTTCTAGTCAAGTCATTCTGGACTAGCTTTTTTTGTCAAAAAGCAGCGATTGTCAAAGCGAACGGCGTGTAAACTTGAACATTGCGAGAAAGAGAAAAACGAGAACATTTTAGGAATTTAGCGGAAAACATACATTTTTTTGCTAGCTGTTCATTTACGTCGAGCACAATTTATTGAATCTTGAGTAGAGCATAAAATGCGGCTAATTTCAACAATGAAAGATTATTACCGGCATAAAAACACTTTCATTATTAGCATGACACACAAGCGATCTCATTTGATTTATATTCGCTAATTAATTCGCAGCGAAACTATCGCTGGGTTCAATTCGCTAATCATTCGCACTAAAAAAAAATTGGACAATCCTAATTTGCAGACTTTGCAGACCCTATTTTGCAGACTTAGCAGACCCTAATTTGCAGACCCTATTTTGTAAATTTTGTAAAATTGAAGAAACTGCTGACCCTAATCTGCTGACTCTAGATTGTAAACTATTTTTCATGCTCATTTATATTTCTTTTTCTTTTTCATAAAATAAGCGTGCATTTATACGTTTTTTACTTTATTTAAAATGTGGAAAACAGTTTTTAAGG
>NCKU01004259.1:0-12723 GCA_003675995.1 Dinothrombium tinctorium | reverse complement strand
CATTATTCGCATTCTGTGTACTAATTTTCTTTTTGATCGTTTACCTAATAAAGCGCGATAACAAGCCACATCCAAGTCGTATAAAGAAGCAAGAGGATAAGCAAACAAATACACATGTTCAAGTGTGGACAAATGTATGTATCATTTTGTTCACCTGCTTATTTACGCTGCTATTGCGGACTCGAATGATATTGTCTACTTTTGCTGTCAAGTATAATCTTAAATTTGATAAATCAAGAACTGCATTTATTGCCTCTGTTTATTGGAGAACCTTCACATTTTTTAGATGCTTTACTGTCTTCATAGTTGATTTAATTTATTCGCAAAACTTGGTGAATTTATTGTGTCTTTTGTTGTCAGAAAATACGTCGATTTCAAATCAACAATTTTTCTTTTACATAAGTTTACTTTGCAATAKCTTCTGTTGCGTTTGTTTCGCTTTTTTTTAATTGTCTTAAAACGATACATTTCAGAGGTAAAGAAGAAATTACAAAAAAACTAAACAAACACCATTAAATTTTAATTTATATTGATTCTCATTGTCAATACTTTTTGCTAATACTATTTATATTGCTAATTTATTATTATTGTTAATACTATTTCGGAAATAAAAGTTTAATATACTTGAAGCATATTTCTTTGATACTGGATTTCACATTTCGATACACAAGTGTTCGATTAAATATTCATTTCGCTATGACTCTACTATTTTTATCAATCAAAATAACGAATTTTAATATTTTAAGTTTTTTACATGATCTAAAAGTTTTTTGCTTATGCAGCGGAATGAATTTGAATTTTTCGCTCTAATGTCACTTTAAAATTGGCAGATGAATTATGAATTATATTTAAAATAATCACAGAGTCAAAGCGATTGCAAACAATTTTTAAGTGCCACTAGTAAATTATGCTACGAATTCATGAAGCAATCAGCCAAAGAACAGCTAAAGTGTGCATTAAATGCAGAATAAAGTTGAATTCTAATTAATCGAAACTTCACATAGTATAATAAAATCGATCTCACAAGGCAAGATTTTTAGATGTAAACTCAGTTTTTTGACAACTCACATAGGCGACATATTTTAATAAATTTCGACCGCTCTGATGAAAATAATAATGTATGCCAGCCAGAAAGTTTAACAAAGTTACAGGGTATAAAAAATTTTGAAATGTTCTATAAAATAATGTTCTATACTTATTAAAAAATAAAATAAAAATGTTTTGATAAATATCGATTTAAAATAGAAAATAGAACAAATGAAAAGTACAAATTCAATAAAAATCAAGTTATTAACATGCGTTCAGTATAATTCTATCTTTTTTAAATTTAATGTATTAATAGTGTGGCTTGAAAGAGAAATCAAAAACCTTTGAAAATTATGATTTTTCAAACCATTCATGATTAAAAAACGGGAATAATTAGGTTATGCGAGTTTTTATTTAACCACTTTTACATCTATGTAGTGACTTTCTTTCGTATAAAAAGCAAATTCCGAAAAATTTTATAAATTTAATTGAACATTTTATTTTTATTACAAGATTAAATGAATGTGATTGTACTATTTCAAGATAAAATGTTGCTATTTTATCGACAAAGTATCGCGTATGGCAAACATTTTTCATCCTCTGAGCACGTTGAGTAACCCACCAAAGTAACTTAAATATCCATGTTTCCTTAAATTTCTTGTTTTGCCTACTCTTTTTTTCGCCCATTATTATTAACAACAAAATAAATTTAATCGTCTCTCCCTCGAAATATAAGTTTAATAAAAATTAAAAAATTACGCCATATGATATTTGAAAAATTAATCTACTTTTTATAAAATTAGGGAGAGAAACGATTACGGGTTTGAGACTGGGACCATTCAGTTTCAAAACGGTTTTAAGACTATTAGAGTAAAAAGATTATGATGTTTTAAAATGTCGAAGTTATGCTACCGAACTTGTTTCTAAAAACTTTATTTAATCATCGAATTTTGATATTTATCCAATGATTAAGTTTATTTTAATCAAGTAATGATAATCTTTTCTGCAATTAATCCAAATTGCTCAGAATATTTTAAATTATCGATACGGTATAACTTTTCAATTAGTTTTAGTACATTAACGGTTATCGCGAGTGTTATTGTTGCAATGCAATGCAATGTAATGGTAAAAAACGATAAAGCATTACGTTCCGGTCCCTATTGAAACCGTTCATCTGTCAACGTTCACTGTTTAGTTATGGCTACGAATTTTTGTGACATTTCTATTCAGAATACAAATTGAATTTTATCAAACTTTTTTACTTGTAATAACAGAAGATGAAACAAAAGAACCTCATTATATCTGCCTCATAATAAGGCGAGATCTTGACAAAAAATTCAAGCAAATATGTGACACAAACTTCCATTCTGTATAACTTTTTCGTATTGGAGAGAAATGCGAGAACACTTTTAATCAAAAGTTATTTGTATATGAACTAATAAAGAAATTTATATAAAAAAACGAAAGCTCTTGTAGTTATAATTTGAATTACTTTTCTTTGCGCACAAAACTACATCTATTTACAAGAAGTGGTCCATAGTAATTCAAAAAAGAATGTGATTTAGTTAAAAAAATCAAATAGTATAAATGTGAAATTTGGCATTTATCTTCGTTAATAAAAGTATTAATTATTCGTTAGTATTTTGATTGTTAATAAATTTAATTCCTAAAAAATCACATCTTTATCCATGAATTGTAAAATCGTTTTTGAATCAACTTCATAATGTCAAATCTTAGATTTTGTAATAAATTGAAACAAACATCAAAGGTATTTATTGCGCCCAGAAAAGTTTTTGCTATGAAAGGATATTATGGAATTTTTTTGATAAAATAGCTTTCAGTTGTTGTTTGATTACAATCTTTACTAAAAAATTTTATCAAGAGCGAATAAGAAATTAAAGAACTCGCTCTCGTAAGATGAAGAACGAATAAATAAAAAAGCAAAAATCAAATATAATAAACGCTAGCATCATTGAATCAAACAGATAATCGTAAAACATTTGACAGAAACAGTTTTTCAATGGAAATCTGAGTAAAATCTATCGTAAAGCGTCATTTTACAAAAATCGATAACGTATCAAAATGAGGTGAGCGAAGGAACTTTACTTTAAAGTAGATCTAAAAGGTTATCTTCGCAATGTTTTACCTGAAAGTCTAATTTTTTATGATTTTACACTAATTGTTTTATGATTCAAGATTTCGATAAAAAAAGCTGAAGAGATATTTTCATCACTAGAATTTCGTATAAAATAAAAAGAGAAGCGAAATTCTGAAACGGAGTCGACAATCTACATAGAGATTCGCAATTATGTCGGTTTATAGTGAAATTAAAATTCATAAATTTCGCTTTCTTAAAACTTTGGTACTTTTTCTCATATTCGTCGTGCATGGATTGATCGCTGCACTTCCTGGTGTAACTTTACTCGATCTTCAAATAGCAGTGAACGCCCCTACTGTGGAGCAGATAAGTTATGTTATACCGTTCAGAGCCGGTGGCCACACTATAGGATCTCTTTTGAGTAAGTAAACTTTTTAATTTTATAGCTAACAAAAATCTAGAGATTTAATATTAAATATTGATTTACAGATGCAATACTCGTTCATTTTTTCGACCATCAGTTATGCTTGTTCACTGCTTTGACTGCAGCAGTAGCTTTGATTGCAACCGTTCCCTGGAATCGAACTTTGATTGGAATGTATTCAAATATGTTTTTCATTGGTATTCCAACAGGAATTTTAGATTCAGGTGAGAAGAAAGGTAATTAGCTTTTTTTTGTTGAGCTTAAGCAACTTTTTAGGTGGCAACGTTTGGCTTCTACATCTTTGGGGCAAAGCAAATCCGCCTTTTATGCAGGCACTTCATTTCTTCTCAACTTTCGGCAAATTCGTTGCTCCTCTTATCTCAGAGCCATTTTTATTACCTCTCCAAAAGGAAGTTAGTACAAGTTTGGCAAATACAACCGATTATAAGAGAGGCAAAACTTATACACCTGATGATCTGAAAATTCCATACACCTATGGCATTGTGTCATTATTTGGACTTTGTGTACTAATTATGTTTTTGGTCGTTTACTTGATAAAGCGCGATAACAAGCCTCATCCGAGTCGTGAAGAGAAGGAACACGATAAACAAGCAAATGCTCGTGTTCCTAAATCAACAAATGCGTGCATCATTATTTTTACTTGCTTGTTTATGTTAATTTTTTCCGGACTCGAATATGTATTTGGAAATTTGTTGCCCACTTTTGCCGTTTTATGTGATCTCAAATTTAACAAATCGAAAGCTGCGTTTATCGCCTCACTTTACTATGGAACCTTTACATTCTTTCGAGTTTTTGCAATATTTTTACTCGATTTGATCGGTTCGCAAAATTTAATTTTGTTCGATTTAATCCTAATCACAGTAGCGAATGTTTTATTAGTTCCATTTGGCAATCGATTTGAATGGTGTTTATGGGTAAAGCTCTTATCATTCTTTTCAAATACTAAATTTGCACCTTTACTCTTCTAGACCGGAGTCGCGATAATGGGTTGTGGAGCATCTTCTGTTTTCGGTGCTATATTCGGCTTCTTAGAAGATTTTGTAAACGTGAAAAGTAAATTTGCTTCGCTGATCTTAATTAACGTTTGCTTCGGTGCTTTCGCATTTCCTTTGATTGTCGGAAAATATGCCGACACCGAGCCGCTTGTATTTCTCTACATAAGTTTATTATGCAATTTGTTGTGTTGCATTTGTTTCATTGTTTTAATGTGCTTGAAAAGATTTGTGTTAAAAGTGAAGAATGTGGCACCTGAACTTCACGTGCATACAGTTAAATCATAACGTTTTTCTTTTTTCAAATATGCAAGTCTGATGCCTTTTGCACTATTTCGGAAGTGAGATTCTGCAATTGTTACTTTTGTTATAAAAAAATTGTGTTGCTCTGATCACCTTAAGGTGATAATAATTTAATGTAGATAAGATATTGTGTATCTTTTGTTTCATTCTGAACTTTGGATGCAATAACTTCAATCAAAATTCTTTGATAACATGTTGAATAAGAACGAGTTTTTATACATGTGCAATTTGTAAGTTTTGCATGTGTTCATGCAATAAAATTGTTTGGTAATGTTTTTCGGTCAATAAATGCACAGATTAGAAATATTATCTGTACCTTAAATGAGCCGAGCTGTTTTTAATGGAAATTTTATTTCAGTTTTGCCTTCTTCACTTATCAATACAAGGAAAACGACAATTTTATTATAAACAAGTGCATGCACAAACAATGAGCATAAGATAAAATTGTGGCTGTTAAAATTTATGAAAGGACCGAAAATTTGCTTTAATCTTTTGAATGGAAAAAAAGAGTAAGTAACTTTGTGGTCAGCTTTGTAAATATTACAATATTTTTGCACCATTTCTATCTTAATGTTTTTTAAATTTCTCGAAATAAAAAATTTTTCATGCGAGGATTTTTCATATTTATGATTTTAAAATGAATAGAAAAAATTTTTAAGCACAAAATATCAAGATGAGAACAAAAAAGCATTTTTTAAAGGTTTTAAAGAAGTCATTCATCCTTAATTTATTTGAACTATCTGATCCCTTAACGAATTTTGGATCTAATTTAATTGTAAAGCATTTATGTATTAAGTTTTTCCCTCCTGTAGACATACCTAGAATCACGCAAACAAAGCAAAAGATTAACTATGAGTATTATTTGTTATTTTAGGTTCTTCTGTTTTTGCACTAGGTGAAGTGAATGATAAAAAAATATTGTTGAATCATTTTCATTATTCTATTTTTTGATTTATTTCTTAATAATTATTCAGCTCAGAATAAGAAAAAAAATCTATAGACCTAAGTTTTTAAATTTTGAGAAAGGTGTTGCTTTCTTCTACTATTTATTCATCAATTTTTGTGGCCATTCTTCACATCTTATCTTAATTGCTTAATTTATAATTGTCGCTCAGACTTAGGGAAGCGCCAGTACCGAGATCAAAGAGTGTTCACAATAAAAGAATCTTTATTCACAGACACAAGCATTTAACCACAATTGATGCGAGTATTTTACACAGGAAATCAACGAATGAATGTAAAAGAAAAGAGAGTAAAATAAGTGCAGTTATAACATTAATCAGTATTATAATAATGTTTGTCGAGGTTACCAGATAAATCATTTTAGAATTTATAATTAGAGTTATATGTGAGTAAATAAGTATGATTTAGATGAGGACAAGAGGTAATATCCGCGAAAGTGGCTTTAAACTTTCTGAATTATCCTTTTTTTAAATATTTTTTGCAATTTGATTGACTTGTTGTGTGAAATTATGCATTTTAATCAAACCACATCAAACTTGATTCAAAAGATTTTTCTTTTCCAATTTTAATTTTTCAATTCTTTGAAAAACCAAATTAAAAATATTGAAAAAACTGAAAGGATCAAAGTTTTAAGAATTCAAATTTTCAAACGATTTCAACTTCTTATTTTAGAAAGTCAAGTGCAATTTAACTGAAGCAAATATGATTGTTTATAATAGTAGAAAAATAATGAAGACAAATGAAGAAAATTAAATGTTAAAATTAATATAAGCACAAATGAGTGATTAGTTTTAATTTTTCTTGCTTAAAAGTCATTTGATGAGGTAAAAATTAATTGAAAAGTATAAAACGAATTTAATTTTTCCTTGCTTTAAGAAAAAAATAAAATTTCTAAGTTCATCAATTCAATTATGAATTCTTATGATTAAACATAAATTCTCTACTTGATTTATTGTGAATTGCTAAAACAATTCTTCATTTCAAAATTAACAATCATTTGATGTTTCATCTCATGATGTTAAAATTATGCACTTCTATGCTAATCTTTGTTCATAAAGTAAAGCAAACCATTTATGGAAAATTTCAAAACGTAAAAATTTGACGTCATTCTTTAAAATCACGATGCTATACGAAATCAAATAATTCAACCGAATTTCTCATGAATTAAATTTTCTCTCTATTTATGCGCATTTTAAATGAAGTTAAAAATACATTAAAAATTCTTTAAAAACTAAGATTTTAATGTTATTTAATTTAAGAAATTCATAAAATCACGAAAGATTCAACGAAATAAAATTTGTTAATGAAAAATGAAGTAAAAATATTTAGATATGCAAAGTCAATTCAATTAATTTACACTTTCAAATAAATTTGTGTTCAAAAATATTTTGTAACGAAATGTTTTAAATCTGAACAATGAAAGAAATGAGAAATTTCCTGAAAAGGAAGTTAAAAATTAAAAGCGAATAAATTTTAAATGAAAGCTGAAGTGATTTTCGATTAAAAATTATCAATGACAAAATTAACATTGAATTTAATATCATTACTAGTTAAGTCTTTAATTTTAACCATAAAATTCACAAAGTTGACTTTACAAAGAACGAAGCAATAATTATTTGCCTCAATTGCCTTTTTACATCTATCACAAGTTTGAAAACAATCGACTAACGTCATTCGAGTGTTAAATGAAGATTTTCTGCGAAAATTTATTTGTCATATTCATCGCAAATTATTTGAAAGTTGAACTAGAGGCAATTTTTAATGAGATTTTTCAAACCAATCGTTTACATTATAACAATATGAATAAATTAGCTGTTTTAAGGGGATGTGCTTATTTAGCTAAAACCTCAACCGATTAATGCGTAGCAGAACAGCGATCAGTATAAAAGAGAAAGTTTGCGTCTGAAAAAAATTTGATCAAAAAAGAATTCGAACGAAGCATTAAGGTGAATTTTTTTCCAATTTTTAATTCAATCATACTTATGAAGAAATAATGCGAAAAAGTGATTTTCAACGAAACTTCACACAAATTGTATTCTTTCTTAACTCTTAACTCTAAAAGCCCTATTTTCGGGGGCATACAAAGCATGTGAAAAAATATTTTCTCATGAGAACTTCACATTTAAATAAATTGCGAAAAAGTTTGGTTTCTTAATGTTGTAGGCAAATGCCTACGCGGAATTCATTTGCTTCAAAAATGATTTAAAATATTGGCCCATGCCTGCACCATTCATCATCGAAATTATTTCCATTCGTAAGTTTCAAAAGATTTGCATTCGTTTAAGTTTGCAAATTTTTTGCCAATTTTCAGCGAAAGCTTTTTTAAGAAGATGACAAAGATTTCGAATGATAAGAACGCTTTGAACAAGCAAAAAACTTATGAAAGATGACAAAAGATGATAAAATTTTTTTCGCAAGTATTTAAATTTGAAGTTCAGAAAGAAAATTCGCATCGCTTACCCCTCCGAAAAGGCGAACAATCAGCGTTGAAAGTTTCGTTGAATTTCACTCGTGGTTCGAACTGTTTTCTTGTTCCGAAAAAATCTCTGAATGAATATTTTAACGCACACTTTCTCGTTTCAGAATCTAGTGAAAAAAATTGAAATCAATTTTTATTTTCAACTGATTGTTCAAAATAAAGCTTATTTAAGCAAAAATTGTTGTTCAAAAGTACTCTTCTATTGTTTCATAAAGTTGAATATTAGAAAAATGAATGTTACGCGCTCAAACGGGTGTGATAATGAATAAAATGATTCATTAAATCATGGAGCGAGTTGGAATGCGAGAGTTGAAAAAAATTTTGTTTAAATTACATCAAAGCTCATGGAAGCCTCTTTTTTGGTTCCTTAATACCAAATCCGAGTTTTACAGAGAAAAATCATCTTTTCTCTATTTTTTAAATGTTTGATTTGAGCATTTAAATTTATACTTATTGCATTATGAAATCAGCAAAATTTCATTTTTGCAGTCTGGTTTCGAACCCACGCTATGCTACGCTGACTGGTTCGTGTGCGTTTTATGAATTGAGTTTGCCGTGAGCTTAAATTTTTATCAATTATTTTTTAATTTATCATGAGTGAGAGAAGCGCGCGATATTTTGAAATGAGAAAGTTTGCTGTTAACTATTCGGTTAGAGATTTTTTCAGTTTTTATTTTATTTCTTTTTGTTAAAGCAAATTATTTATTTTTTTTAGCTAAAATCTTGGATTTGTTTTTATAAACTGATTTAATTTTTCGGTTGAAAATTGGCTAAATGGAAACAACAAAAGTGAAAATCATTAAAACGCTAATCTTATATGCTTGCGCATTTCTAGCGGTAAGTAAATCTAAAGTCATTTTGAATTTTACCAATCGTTTTATTTTATTTTAGAGCTTTTGCTATAAAACATTTTTCAGCACTTTATTGGACTTTACAGAAATATTGAAAAGTTCGATCGACATTGTGTCTATTGGTTTGTCTATTCGATGCATTGGTGGATGTTTTGGTTCAATTTTGGGTAAGATTTAAATTACATTTAATTAATATAGCACATAGGCCATTGTAATTACATTCGTGTCCGATAAAATCTTTCATTTTACTTAACATGCTTAACCGGAAAGCGAAAAATTGAAAGAATATTCTATACTTGAATGTACTTAAATTCAAACGTATACTCGCATTAAAAAGTTGCTCTTATGTTTGAAATTTGATTATTTTAACTTTAAGGTGCTGTTTTGTTCAATCACGGTGACCGAATCAGCTATATGGCGATTTTTCTTATGATGGCTGGAGTTTCAACAGCAACAATACCAAATGTTTCATCGCTTTTGTATTTTTATGTATTCAAATTCATAATTGGCACTACAGCGGAAGTATTTCGATGCGGCGTCGCTGTCACTCTGATTGAAATCTGGCAAGACAAAAGTCGACCCTTTGTTCAAACGCAAGCCTTCGTGCAAATTTTGTCCAGCTTCGCTAGCCCTCTTTGTTTTCATCCATTCATTTCACCCGAAGCAACCGAATCGCATGAAGAGCAAGCGATGCAGCAAGGGATGGAAAATAGTTCAAACTCACTTAATTTTTCTCAAAATATCACTTATGAGTCTAAGTCACAAATTTGGATTCCATATGGAGCATTGGGTGCTACAATGAACGTAGCCGCTTTACTCTTACTTATTATGCAAACTTGGACCTTGAAAAAGAATCGAAACTGGGACATGGATGAAGTCGAAGCTCAAAAAGAAGAGAAAAAAGTTAAAGATGAAGATGAAAAGAACGATAAACACCAGAACTTTTTTTGGATCGTCATATTTCTATGCTGCTTTATGATTTTTCTTTCTCAAGCAAAAAATCTTTACTATTGGCAATTCTGGACTTCGTTTGTGGTTTACTCTGACTTCGGCTTATCAAAAGCAACAGGAAACTTGATGCTTTCGGCTTTCGCTCTTTCAATGACATTCGGCAGTCTTTTCTGCATTTATATCTCAATGAAAATGAGTCCCATAAATTTACTCTCCCTGCTACTCTCAATTATGCTCGTCGGTAATGTAGTTATCTTCTTTGGAGGCCAATACTCCGAAACATCGCTATGGATTGGCGGCTCATTAATAAGTTGTGGGCTCGGCTGTACGTACCCCACAATTATCAATTGTCTTCAGCGTCGCATTAAAATGACCAACACTGTTGGAGCGCTTTCTACATTCTCTAGCAATTTGGCAAATGCATGTGGTTTACCAGTGCTCATCGGTCATTACATACAAATATTTCCTGAAATTTTAATTTATTGCAATTTCATTATAATTGTTCTAATGGTCTTTTCAGTAATTGGACTCAAATTTTTTGATAAACGGATCAAAACCTTGTGCGAAACTTCTAATTCTGTGTAAAAGAATAAGAAATTCTGTGTATTTTTAATTATACTGTAGTACTTGTACTTACCATTCCATTTTACTTAATTTATTCATTTTATTTTGTTTTTACTGTAATTCTTTAAATTTATTGATTTTATATTTTTATCAATTACAAAATAAATTTAAAGATAAAAACAATTCATTTTGATATAATCATCACTCCTGCATGCAAGATCATTGTGCAAAATAAACTTCAATTTGAGTTTTGTCAATTGTAATTTATTAAGTAATTAGAGTAATTTTTACTTTAAATTTAACTAATGTGTTGAATACGATTGATTAAAATCAAAACAAATGAACATAGTGTAGAGCGTTTAGAAACACTAAATCATACAGTTAATCAACTTTGATAACTCATTTTGTCTCCATTAACTCATAAATCCTTGAAGAAACATTAGAAAATCTTAATCGTAAGAAGAAAAAACTAATTTGAAAATGAACATTTTGTTGCGTACATTCAATAAGGTACTACCCTCGACACAAAAAAATTAAAATTTACAGTTGTTTTTGCTTTTTATAAATTTTCTTATTTAAAATATAATTTATCTGCAAAAATATTTTTTTAAATATGTTTGCTACCCTTTTTCACTATATTTTCTCTTTCTTGGGTGATTGGCTAATATTACTTAAATTTATTACCAAACTTTATTCAATCATTAAAGGGTTCGATTTCAATTAATCACAGCTAAAATTATTCAAATTCGTTGGAGAATGTTTCCCGCCTAACATTTTAAACAGCCGACAATCCGTATAATTGTTTCATTGAAAATTGGTTCTACATTCTGGCTTTAAACACGAATTTCTTTCACACTTTAAACTTTTCAACTGAAACCAAAACAAACCTAGCTTTAAGCGCTTTAATAGATTGTGGCTTTTCAAAGAACCACTTCAATAAAAATGTTTTACTCGTTTTTTGTTAAAGCTATTCGTTTAACTATTTGGTTAAGTTTTTTATCAATCACATTGTCTCAATACAGTGAATTTCAATGCGATCTTTCGCGAAATCAGCTTCAATCATTTGCCGAGAGCGAGTACCAAAAGCCGGTATTCAAACTATTAAATATTAAAATCATTTTAACATTGAGTCTGAATTTATTTTAATTAAGCTGTAATAACTCTTTTTTCTAACATTTAATTTTTATTTCAAAAGAGAGATATTAATTTTTGATAGATTATAGTAATTCGCTATTATTAACTAGAAACTTGTATGTTCTGCTGTCTAAATTTTTATTCTTTACACTATTAAGTAAAAGTCGATGTGATTTAAACAAGAGGTCGATTTTCAATTAGATTTTAAATTAAAATAGTTACAAACTAAATATTTTAATAAACAAACTTATTAGGACTTACTTTATTTCTTGATTGCTAACTTAAAAAAGATTGCATTTCAATAAAAAAAATTTCAGGTAATGATTTGATTTATACTACCATAACTCAAATTTCTGTTCTTTTTTATGAAAATATGATTTAATTGAAATAAAATTTACCGAAAATAGCGATTTAATTTTCACCAAGTATATCTAAAATATTGAATTTATATGAGATTAAAATTTTAAAACTATTGAGGCAAGCAGAAGTCTATTATGTGACTCTATTATTTCACTCTGAAAATATTGAATTTATTGAAAATAAGAAATTTTGCTTAATTAAATTCGCGTTCAGCACAAAATAACTCAAGTATTAACATTCATTATATTGTTATTTATAGTTAGATGTTGGTTATCAACTGTTGACCATTTAGTTTGAAAACTGAAAAGACGCGAAATTGAAGCCTCACAATAAATCAAACTTATATGAAAAACGAATAGTACACTCATGTCCATTAAAACTTTTCACCTCACTTAAAACATGCTTTATTGCAAAGCAATAGATTGAAAGAATTTATTGGACACGAATATCATCATTACGATAGAAAAGCTTGACAAATGTGTACAGTCACCGCCAGAATATGTTGCATCTAATCTTTTATACTGATATGATAAAGCACTAAATTTTCATTCGGATTT
>NCKU01004258.1:0-12729 GCA_003675995.1 Dinothrombium tinctorium | reverse complement strand
AATATTATTTTGAATTTCCTTTTCGCTAACACCTTGCATATTTGTTCATGTCACTCGTTAATTAAAATAAAAAAATGCAAGAAAAAACGCTAATTGATTCAACGTGTTGCTTGTTAGTTTAATTTGTTACTTCAAATAAATTTAAAACTCTTCGAATGAAAAGCGAATTTAATTTCATATCGTAAACGAGAAAGGCGTTAAAGTAAGAAGCTAAATTATGCAGAAAATTCAATTTCTTTCGAGCATTCGCTTTCTATGTTTCAAAAATAAACTTTTTATTGCTTTACTTCGAATAATAACAGTAACTCTATTTGTTTATTCACGAGCAATTGAATGCTCGCTACGAATCGTTTAAAAGCGTGCGGAATATTTTCATTGGAAAATATTGTTGTAGCTGAGCTTAATTAAATTAAACATTTTATTTGACTAGAGTGGAGTATTTAAACCGTCAATATATTTTCTAAGCGCTGGTTGAAACAAGAAAATTATTCTCTTGACAATAATTGTCTAATGAAAATTTGAAAAAGTTTTTAATTTTCGAATAATCCAAGAAACAAAAAGAAAATTTTTTTTAACTAAATCAAGTGTATAACAAAAATGATGGACGAGAAGAGAGGAAAAACTTTCGCGTAAAAAATGATTAATTAAAAAGTTTAAAAAATGAGACAAGAAATAAAGAATAAAGAAAGGATTACGAGGATTGCAGCGAAGGAATGTGTCTGAGCTGGTATTTTACTTTATTTTCGCAGAGGTGTAAGCGTTCAAGGCGTCGGCGTTTCGGTCACTGATTCTTCCCAAGATGAAAACGACGCGTCGAAGTATTTATTCTCGTGGAGTGCAGTGAAAGTGGAGGCGAATAAGAAGAAGAAGCGCACCAAAGTACAGCTAATGCTACAGTTTCAAGGCGGTTTAAGTTTAATTCTTCCTTTGCAAGCGAAATTTTACAAAATGGAAGATACTCAGCATTTGACATGGGGCAATCCATTGCATCAAATCGATTACGATTGCTTGATCAAATCATCGACCACTTATCTTGATATTGTGAAAGAAACATTTCGGTAGTTAAATAAAAAAAAATCATTTTTAAAATTTTGTTTTTTTTTCAAACATTTTATTACGAAAAAAGAAAATTTACATTAAATTTCGATAAGATGTGGTACAAAAGATATTCACTATTTAGTAAAAAAAACCCCTTTGTACATCCATCAAATAGAAATCGCACAATTTCACATTTTTTCATATAATTTGAGTAAAAAATCTTTTTTCCTTACTAAAGTGATCATTTGAATCGATTTTATATGTGATTATCTCCTTGTAAGATCAAATCGAATGCTTTTAACTGTTGTTGTCTAAAAATAAAATTTGATTGATTGATTCAATGAATCTTTTTCTCGTTTTAATTTTTTTTTTCATGTTAAGAAATTTACTTTAAGAAAGTCTTATTCTTTATTTACATGTGAACTTAGTCATTTATTTATTAGAACATCAATCACAACGAAATATGATCGCAAAATTTATGATCGAATGTTTGTTTTTATCTACGATGAAATTTTATTTAATCTACTTGAAAACTTTTTATATTGTCGATTTTATATTTATGTTCTTTAAAATTGATTTATTTTAGTTTTAATACAATCGACTTTTACTACTTATCTTACTTGAATAAAAAATTAAAGAAGCAAAAGATTCGATATTCAATATATTCAATGAATAAATAATTCGCTGTGAAAGCGATAAATCTCAGCAACTTGCTTAAATTTTCATTTGTTTGCGAAACATGAGCGCAAACAAATATTGATTTTCGGTCATTTAAAACTCTTATTTTGGAGACTTCCTTGTTCTGCTGTTTTTCGACTATCGATTTAAGAGGCTAATAAATCGTAAAATAATTTTTTTACCTGAAATTAGAAACTTTTCTTCAAAAGTAGTAACTTTTGAAATACGAGAAACGAAGCAATCATCTATGAGATGATTCTCGTGTGAAAAGTATCGTTCGAAAGGTAAATCTATAGCTTAACTTAAATTCATTTTGACGCAAGTAAGCTAATTTTAAAAAATAATTTAATTAAACATGTGGAAATAGAAAATTCAAACATTTCATCGTTAACTCGTAAGTTAAAAATATGATCGCGTTGGTCGGAAATGCTCTGATTAAAACCGCGTCGAAACCGCGATAAAAAGTTAAAATTCCTTCATATTTTACTAGGCTAGTAAACATTCTCAATAGCCGGTGATCATTGCCGGGCTCAGTTTGAACTCGTGATTTTATGATGTCTGATGGTAAAGCGAGTGTCCAATAAGCCATACCAGCAAATCCGCCAGCGACAATCACTGGTATACTCGATTGATGCTCTTTTGAGCTCTCTTTCGATAAATGATTTTTTAACCACTCGTAAGTGAGAAAGTATAAACCAGAAGCAGGTATCTCGCGAACCGATGTGATCGCCGTTCCTTTGAACATTCCTTTCAATCCTTCGGTTTTCAATATTTTAAAAGTGCAATCGAACGCTCCTTTATATTTTCTATGGCTGGAACCTTCTTCTGCTTGAATTAAGCACTTCACTCTTTCGGATGGGGTGATTACCAGAACAGAGCCGAGGCCTGAGATCATACCTGCGATGAACACTTGCGTGTACGTTAATTTATCGTCGAGATTCGTTTGCTGTAATTGTTTGCCGACGCCGTAAGAAAAGAAGCAAGCGGCATTAATCGGTGTACCGCTTAAAATAGGCGCACTAACACCTTTGAATAGTCCTTTAAAGAATCCTTCTCTCACAATAATCTTTCGACCGCAGTCGAACGAGCCGCTGTAACGCGGTGCTTCGCCTTCTCCCGGAATCGGCATCGTTTGCAATTTCACTTTAATCGTATCGAATGGATGACCAACAATTACACCGCACACACCACTGACTGCTCCGGCGATCAAATCTTTAGCGAGCTCAATTATTTCTTCTTTTGACATTTACGGTTTGATGATTAAAAATCTTTAACCGAATAAGCAAAGCATTTGTATTGACAATAGGAAATACTTTGTTGACGAAACGTATTGACAATAGCACAAAATTGAATTGAATTTACCATTATGTTAAACCAACAATAAACAAACAAACAATCTCTAAAATTTCAAGTTGATTGTTGAATGATTGTTGCAGGAATTAAATGTTTACAACTATTTGAAATAAAAAATTCGACCACAAAATAATTAAGTAGATCATTTTGCTTGACATTCATTGTGAACTTAACCAATATTCAGCCTCCACACAAAAACAAACCTTTTTTTTCATCGCATTCTTAATTTAGATTCTGGTGTGTATAACATATTTGATGCTTGAAAAGTGTCCAAAAAAAGTGAGAAGGTTACTAAGCTTTTCGAGGCACGCTTCATTCAAGTGCAACCGAAATTGAAATTTTGCTCGCAGTAATTTAAAGCGATGCAAAATAATTTATTTTTCCATTCGATTTGAGCACAAGAAATTAAATTAAAGCAAAATACAGTTACAGAAATATTTTTAACGAATAAAATAAAAAATTCATTTTTCACTTTTAGATTATTTGAACTAATTAAATTTAATGGGCAGGAGCACAAGTGGTCGGTACATTGATAGACTCTCTAAAGTCTACTCGCTTATTGGCTAATTGAGTCAACACTTGTGTCTGCGCTTCGAGCATCAATTGTTTCGTGAATGGACTAGAGCCCTCTAAACAGTGAAAGTCAACTGTTATCGATTGGAAGATAGTAGGAATGCAAGATTCACTACAAGTCGCCAATGGGAGTGTTGTGAAGCAAACCACTTGGTTTCTAACCACAAATCTGTTTCTCATCGTTTGACAAGCGGGCACTTCATTGGCAGGAGTTATTTGTACATTTGTTTGCTTGCGAACAACTGTTGTGCTGCCTGATGGCTCATGACGAGTTTGAACGGTTGTAGTTCTCTTTACTGCACCTGGTTGTTGTCGTACACCCTTCGGGCATCGAACTTTTCCTTGAGGAGCAGCAACCTGTGAACAGTGCTCACCAGTCAATGTGTAACTGTGAACGAAATCTTCTGCGTTGTAGTAAATGCATTGACCAGGTCCTTCGAATTCTTCATCACTTTCGTCATCGTTATTACCGCAAAATCCACAAGTTTTTCCTTTGTATTGAGTTCCGATCTCAACTTTGAGGTTTTTACCATCGTATTTCACTTTTAAGTCTACGTAAGGATCGTTGACCACAACTATCGGTGGAACAGTATCGGATGGGGTTACTTGCAAATAAATTTGAACACAGCTATGGCCATTGCAGAAATATTGTGGATTATTTGACTTTAATTCCATAGTCTTTCCATCAACAACTATTTGCGCTACATTTTGCTCTTGTGGTGGAACTAGTTTAATATGCTGACCATTAGTGAACAAAGTAACTTTTTTGGTGTTTGCATGCGAGTCCAATGTGGTTGCGAAAACAGCGAATCTCTCATGAGGTGAGCAGTCCATTGCTACCAAATATTGGCAATTCGTTTCCGGTAAAACATAAGTGACGTTATCAAATGTGCGAACGGACTCTTCCATAATTGCACAACTTGGAGCTAGAAAGTAGATTGTTTAAGTTTAAGGAAACATCATTTATACGACTAACCGATTGATTCAAAGCCGGTTATGAGATTGCCGAGCACTTGAACGTAATTATGGACCGCTGATGGAGGTCTGAAATATGGTACGTAAACTTTTTCGAAATTTGTTTCTTCTTCCGGTTTTGCGATGTGCAAGTTGACCATCGGGTATTCAGGCACTTTTTCCGAATAATCAGCAATTATTCTGATTTGATCATCTGGATTGTCCACATCGATAGCGTTATAATCCATTTGATCGTACAAAGCAACTTTCAAAGCTAAATCAAGTTTTTGAGAGATGTTTTGAATTTCTTTCGGTATATTCTTGTAAGCAATGTCGAGAACTAATCTGTTGAAATAGGAATCTTTTAGAATGGCTTGTTCACAAGCAAAACTCAATGTTTGTCCGTTAGATTTATCAACTTCGCATTGATGGTAGAACCAGTCTTGAATGTGGTGTTGATTAGCTCCATCTTGGCTGTTGAAATCTTCTGATTGCCAAACTTGATCTGCAGTTTTCTCTAATATACCGGTTATGATAACACCTCCATCAGCCCTGCATTTAGGACCCCAACCGATTTCGGTCTTAATTTTAGCTTTTAATTCTTGCATTGTTGTCGGATCGTAGGATAAGTCGCCAGGTAGAGGAGGATATGAGATGACTGCATCAGCACAGAATAAGTTTGGTTTGTTTGCATAAACACCGACTGGAGTTTTTACGTGAGCATCGAATTTCACCCAATTGACTCTATTATCAACAGTATGCATATAGATTAAGTTTGCAGCCAAATAGCTTGGTTGCGGACCACGTGCAACTGCAGTGAGGGCAAAATCGTGAGTTATAGTAGCTGGTACAATGTTATCTTCGTTTTGGCTGCTGGCATCACTGCTGCTTTCATCTGCGTCTTCGTCATAAGCCCAAATCCAACTATCTCTGGTCTTTTGAATCAAATGTTGAGAAATCTTTTTGATATCACGTTCGGGAACATCTTGGCCGAGAATAAGAGATATAACATCTTCATAGTCGAAAATGGATTCTTCTTCAGATGATGAAACAGATTCTGACGATTCTGAAGACGAAGAGTCGGCAGAAGATGAAGATTGAGATGACGACTTCGATTTATTTTCTTTGATTGATTTAGAATCGGATTTTGAATTAGACTCAGAGCTAGATTTTGAATCTGAATCGTTTTCTTCCGATGTTTCTGGAGAGTTTGGAGACTCTTCAGATGAGTCTTTAGAGTCCGAATCAGAAGCAGAAGACGAATCTGCATTTTGTTGCGATTTTCTTACTTTATGTACTCGGAGTTTGTGAACAAGTTTATTGAGATTTTGTTTGTTCTCTTGCGACTCGCTGCTGCTCGAATCTCCGCTGTCGCTTTGGCTTTTGCTGTCGTTGGTGCTTTCAGATGATTCTTCGCTAGTTTGTGAGCTGTTACTTTTTTCACTATCGGATTTGCTTTCTTCAGAATTGCTTTCGTCAGAATCACTTTCATTTTTGTTGCCGCTTTCATCACTATCATCGTCATCGGACGAATGTTCTTCTTCTGCAATCCACTTATATTGTAAAGTGAGATCGGCTCCATATGTAGGTTGATTTTGATCTGGTTCGATATTAATATGGATTTCTCGAGCTTTAAGATCAGAACTGAGGAAGAACTTAAGCACATTGTCAAGACCATATAAGTCTTCGTCAACATCAAACAAGTCATAGTCATTAAATGGATCTTCAGTGTTTGCTTCATAATGGATTCCAATACCTAAGAGGTCGTGTCCAATGCGGCTTTCATATCTGAATGGCACAGCGACGGATTTAATAAGTTTTGAGTCATGTAGACCATCAACCTCTGGTGCAGATGCAATATTAGCTCTGCTTACATATGTCTTTGGTTGGGTTGTAAGAGTGACAGCACTTTTTGGTAAGTTTGGCATGATCGAAGCCGTTACAATATTCTTTGGTCGATAATATCCTATGTTCATCTCAAGTGGCAGAGCGGATCGCAACGAGTTTTCGACAAAGGTACCAAATTCTAGACGGCGACCAGAACTTATAGCGCTGACACAAATTATATTGGAAGCAATCAATTGAGGAGTGATTGACGCTGAAACATTAACTCCAATGGGGTAAACACCTTTTGGTTGGAAATTCAAATCAAGTTTTGCACGGTCAATTTTTACTGAAAAGATGATTGGTAGTTGGTGGCTAACGAGGACTGGAAGACCCAGTTCTGAGGGTACGAGTTTTTGATATGAGAATGGCATAAAAACTCTCACGAAATGACCATTATAACCATCGACAAGGCTTTGGGCAACATTGCCCATTTCTTCTTCCATTTCATTAATAAGAGATTTAATTGCTTTTTCATCGAGAACGTAATATGATGTTTCACCAAACAATTGGCTGAAGATTTCAACCTTAGGTGCATCTTCAGTTCGAGTCTGGAAGTTTAGTCTTTCTTTTAGTTCTTCTAGAGCTTGTTGAGCAGAATTTGTGTTTCGTTTGCTTCGGGAATTTCGATGCTGTTGTTGTTTTCCAGTTAAACCTTCGAACATGTCACTAAGGAGTCCATTTGGTTCGAGAACACGATTTACATACTTATCTAAACCTTTTTGATGAACAGATAATGTGAATAAATTAGTGAGGAAAACATTATTTTGAACTTGAACATCCACGTTCACTAATCTTGATAAATATGTCGATTGATTATTTGCAATATGTCCAAAATAAGCTAATATACCGAAATCATCATCTTCATCGTAAGCATCGGCAGCATATTCTTGTGAGTATTGTATTCCATCGTTGACATCGGGAAGGAAGTCAGCAACATCATCAGTAATATCTGCAAGTTTTTTGGCGCATGGAATAGTCAAGTTACTGTAATTTTCGATAGCAGATGCGACATAACTTCTGACTTGTCGGTTTGTTTCAGCGTGCAATTGAGAAGCAATGGATTCAAGAATGTGAGAATCGGGAGCAGATGCTAAAACATTGTAAAATGCAACAAGACGCAATTGGTATGGCTCCGATAGGTCGCGGTAGACAGGTAGGCAGAGAGAAAGAATTTGTTTCGGATAGAGTGTGGTAAGCGAGTTCAAGGCAGAAAAAACAGCAGTTCGAACAAATATGCATTCCTCTGAGACTTCAGAAGTGTCTCTTACAGGATAGCCTGGACACGCGTTTTCAGAAATATGTCCATTCACGTAAGGTTCTAAGATGGGAAAAACTTGCGGGACCTCCATGAGTGTAAGGGTTTGCAAATAGACTAATTTTTCTTGATATGTTTGTGCTTCTTGGAAGAGTTTAGCTACTCCTACCACGTATCTTATGATGTCTGATTCTTGGCACATTTGTTGTGGGAAAATGCTTTCCCATGGTGCAGACCTTTTTGCTCTTTGGGTGTGAGCAATGTTGATAACAGTTTGTCGCGGATCTGTTCGAGCAATAACCTGTTGAGCAGCTGGATGACGCAAGTCATGTGGAACATTTTTATCATTAGGAATATCACCGGGATTTTGATGAACACTAACGCAGCCTTCGGCAACAAGCTTGGCGAAAGCAATGCAAGTGGAAGCGAACAAATGTTGTTGAGCCGTAGCATTACTATTTTGGCACAATTCGAAATAAGCATTGATAGTTTGAACGTCAGGTAAATAGATGTGTTTAGGAACGGCTTCGACTAGATTCTTAGCTTCGTAAGTCGAAACAAGATTTGCTTCAACCAATCGAGCGATGAGATTTGCGGCGACGTTGGTTCCAGAGAGAGGCAAGGTTTGTAAGAAGAGTTGTCGAAGAACTTGATCTTTCGCGTTCGCATTTTTGGTATTTCCTTCTTGAGCGATTTGTTTGTAAAGCGATTCTAATTTGCTAATAGGTAAAGCTGCTAATTGTTGGATAACTTCGCCTAGTTTTACAGCTGTTGTCTTCGTTGAGGATACATCTCCAGCGATGATGTCGTCAGCAATTTTTTCGAATACTTTTGGGACGTTTTCGGCCCATTCATCAATATTTTGACCATATAAATGTAAATATGGAATGTCGTAAATATATTTAGATCCAAGATATTGAGAAATAGGAATTCTGAAAGCGAGCTCTTCATGTCTTTGAGGGTTAGGTATAGATGGAATAGCTTGCTGTCTAGATGAGATTTTCTGAACAAGAGATGCATTCTGATGAGTAACAACCAAAATCTTGCTGTCCATATAATTGTAAACAACTTTTCCTACGCTGAACACTTCTTCAATCATCGGTTCACTGCCAACATTGCTGATGTTGTAAACAACATAGTTATATTGATCAACAGGAGAATCAGTGGGAGTGTGACCACATGGACAGCCAGTCATCAGTGGGTCGCTAACTGAATCTGGAACTGGATAGTAGCCAGGGACTGGGGAGAAACTCTTTCCTTGACGGCAGTATTTGAGACATCCTCGGATATCAAGGTTTTCGTTCACAATTGACGGCTGAGTGAGACAGTTGTCGTAATTTCTAGTTTTGGTGACGTTGAAAACAAAAGCTTTTTCACCGAACTGATCGTCAGGATCGGGAACTTGAGTAACTTCGTATACGGTTTCACATATTCCGCCAATACCTCTTTCGTAAAGTCCGTAATAAGTAAGATCTTGAAGAGAAATCGGTTTCGGCACGAAGTTACCGCTTGGTGCTTGCATAACTTTTTGGGGCGTCAAATTGATATTGAAGAGTGACAAGATACCCTTTTTGATATTGAGTGACCATTCGGGTTCCGATTTGTCCGCTTCGAAAGCCAAAACTCTTCCATTTCGGTGAATGAAACGGATAGGCTTCGATAGCTCGCGTTGATACTCTTTGTTGAATCGATGTACCATATCAATATCTTCCTCGTAGTTGGAAGAGACCGGGTCGTTAAGCCGTCCAACTTTAACATTGTTAAGCTTGAACGCGACCAGACCTGGTGATCTCGGCTGAATGATCAGATTAGCGGTGAGCTCGGAGCCAGAATATTGATCATCGATTTCAGGTATGCCAGTGAGTAGTCGTGAAGTGTATTCGTAAATATACATTAGACCAGGTTGAAATTCTTAAAAAAGAAGAGAAAAATTAGATTTTATTACTTTAAAAACTTAAGAATACATACGGACATTTTTCGGCTGTCGTTGTGCGATTGCCGCTGCGGACAAAAGACCGCAAAGTAAAAACGCTATATACATATTTCACTGCTCTCACTCAGCACCACTAATGATCAATGTTCAGTGCTCAGCTTTTGATTTGAAACAATAAACTGTTGAACAGTGAATGATGATCGAACGCAGTTCGCATCGCTTTTATACTCGATTCTAACGGGCTACAAATGACGAAGAACTTAAAACGCGAATACAGCAAAGTAACGGGAAGCGATAATTTGCAAAATCACAAATGGTAGTAAAATTACTTCTTATCAATGCTTGCATTTTTTAAATTTAGATTTCATTACTTTCAATTTTAATTAAGTTGCATTTACATTCACAGGAAACCATTCTGAGGAAACGTCGCGTAAAAAGCAATTCAGTAGCCATTCGAAAAGAATATATCAAAGAATCATTTCCTGTCGAATCGATGCTGATAACAATTCGCTTTTAATGATTAGAATTTATTTCGTAAAACAATTGTTTTGATTAGAGTCAACTAAAAATTTGTTTGTGCAAAATAACAATTGAACGATGAAAAAACAATATTTGAGGTGGTTATAAAATTCGATCTCATTTATAAATAAGCGATTCATAGTAAGTTCTGCTTTGTGTATTCACTTTGTAGCGTTTCTTGAAAGAGCATTGAATACAAGTGACTACTAAATGCTTGCGTCTAAAGTTGAATTCAACCGTCGATTGTTTTCGATCGCGTTCAAAGTTAAGATAACAATGACATCGTTTGCAGCGTTTTCGTTTGATCGCATCCCATCCGAACGACGCGATTTGATGTTTTAACATAATCTCGCGTCCGACGAAACCGTAAAAAGAGCATAATTTAGACGTGCCTTCGTTCGTTTCCTTCGTTAAAATGTGTGAAATTTGATTCAAAAAGTTGATTCTTTCAAATGCTTCGCTCATCTCTCCTCCATTCGCACGCTTTGTCTTTGAGGGATCGTTCTTAGCGTTTGTCTTTCTTTCGCTCATTTTTCGGTTTTTCATAAACCAGAAATTGTAAATTTGGGTTTTTAGGTTCAAATGGCTAAAAATTTGTTATTTTTAAAGGATTATTAAATTTTATTTAGATGTTTTCGATTCAGTCCGACTTAAAAAATAAATGAAAATGATTTACTTTTTTGTTGCAAATAATAGATAAAATTTTGGTATAAAAAGCGATTAATTTCTTGAGTTTTTGTAATATTCTGTGTTTGTATGTGTCGCAATTATCATATCTTTAATTTTTCACCGTACATTAGCTTTGAGATAACAAGAGTAAATATTTGATTTAAATTTAATTCCGATTTATATGTGAAAAAATTTATTTAAAAGGGTGTATCGTGCATGTTATTATTGTTATTCGAGTTATACCGACAAAATCCTCAGAAACCAGAAAGATTCAATATGGTGGATCGAATCCTATTAAATCGGTAAAATATGCCAATTTTGATTACATCGTTTAGAACACATTATAATAAAACTATTAAAATTGGTCTGATCGAAATCGCATCAAGGGTTCAATAGATTTTTGATAAATTAATTTAACCAGATACCAGATTTTTCAAATTGTTGTTGCTTTGACATTTTTATTTAATTTTTTTTTTGTGTCGACTCCTCTGTTAAGTTTTTAAAGCTTATGTTGACTTCAATACTATTGCTTTTATACACAAATTTGTCAAATATTTAATTTTTCATTTTAGAATTTTCGACACAACACTCTACCCTAGGATCAAAGTTTTCACCTCCATAAAATTTTGCGTTTCGTTAAAATTTTATTTTTTATTTTTTCATGTTATCATATATCTTTAATTTTTTGCTAAAGCCAAATGTTTTTAACATGCAAAATCGTTTTTTGGCGATAGTTCATGCGCACTTGCCTGCATCTGATCAGTCTGATAGACTTTTTTGATTTAACCAATCTTTTGACACTTGTTTTGAGATTCTGACGCGTCTTTGAAATATTAGGTCTTTACCTCTAAGACACTCCTCGCGCTTATTTTTTCTGTTCAAAATTTTTGCGATTGGCTCCATTTTTATTATGTGCAACTCATCACTTGACACCACTTTCTCGTTAACATCGCTATGATATGATCAAGCAATCTAGTCACACCAAAGATATTTTCGTTAGGCTTTCAATTTCCGAGACTTTTCTTTCTAATTGAGATTGATAGGCAACAAATCGCAGCAGCTACCCTCTAAAGTTTTGCAAATATTTTGCAAAAGACTTTAAATTTTAACCTAAAATTTGTGAGCGTAGCTGAATCTGGACCACCCTCGTTGAAACATGGATCGGGAGCTAAAACGCATCACTGTTGGGTTAAAACACAACTACACCCAGCATCAGAAAAACCGCAGCATTGTTGCTTCGTATGTAAACAATTCGAACGTTTTTCGCAATAATAATTATTGCAATTATTGCATCAAATACGGTCAAACCTCTCTATTTCGACAAAAAATTATGTCGAAATACAGAGTTGTCGGAATCCAAGAAGAAATTTGTATTGAAAAAATTTTTTGTTCAAAATTTGTGGTCGGACTTTCTTTCGATGGTGTCGGAAAAGTGAGGTGTCAGATTACAGAGGTTTGACTGTTTGAATATTCTTTAAATTGAAATTGTTGACATACAAACGCAATAATGCTGCCATTTTCCTGACGCTGGGTGTATATTCAGATTTTTATCATTGTTTATTAAAGAGATATTACAAACTTGATTGCAATAATCTAGAAATGAGATCGAGAAATTATTGACGAGTTTTAATAGTAAAACAAATTAATTTAAATTGACGCAGCAAATTTAGCGACGTAGATTGAAGTCTCGATTTCCGTGTTTATTTTCAGAATTTAAACTTGCAAAGTTGCACTACTGGGAGGAAACAGGTTGCCCGCAGCAAAAAGTATACTGCGTATTATAAAAACTTATTTTTTCAGAGTAGTACAGCGAAAGCGAATCAAATGTTAATTGGGTAACCACTTTAGCTTTCATCATATTTAAATACTT
>NCKU01004257.1:380-12730 GCA_003675995.1 Dinothrombium tinctorium | reverse complement strand
CATTAAATAAAATTTAATTTTATTACTGTTTCTTAACCTTACGTCAAAGAAAATAGGTGTGAAAATCCAAATCTTAATATTTGCTTACATTAACTTTTACATGGTAATTATAAAGTTTTCAATTCTTTAAATGACAAAAATTTTGTCAATTCGTCATTTTTTATCCAAACTTTTCTTTACTAAATAACAATTTAAAAATTGTAAAATTTCGAAAAGAAAAGCATTTAAAGTCACAAAACTGTATCAAAGCCAAATGAGGTAAATTTAAGCATGATTTAAACTATTTTTAATTTGTCACATAAATTAAAATTGTTTTTGGATAAGTTTGAAGTTAGAAACTGAAGACTATGCTTATTTTAAATTTAAAAAATGATGGCGAAATATAATTTTCGGAACTATGTGTTCGCTCTTCATGTCATTTTTAGATAAAAAAATCTTTTTTAAAATATATTTTGGAGGCAAAATTTTTTTTAAACTGTAAGCTAAAAAGTTTTTGATACTTTTATATTTACTCTTAAGATTAAAATTAACAAATTTCGAAATCATTTAAAAAATATTTTTGAATGGCTACGAGAATCACTTGAAAAATGAGCTGAAATAAAGTTAAAATATGATTTTAGATCACAAATTAAACAGCAAAACGTTAGATATAGAGGCACGTTTTAAGCTCTATTGAAAAATGGGGTGATTAAAGAAATTTAAGTGATTTTGGTGAAAAATGTTGTCTTATCAATGCGAATTTACTACCAAAATGCTTAGAGTAAATAAAAGAATAAAAATCAAAAAAAGTTTGATCTTTATGCTTCGTCATTATGAATTTAGTCAAAGGATCTCAAATGAACGCCTAATGAATTATATAGTTTGTAAATAATTCAAATTAATTCTTATAAATGTTAATAAATTTGTTAATACAAAAATATCTTATAATCTAGAATAATATCTTATAATCTTTATATAAAATCTTATATAAATCTAGTTAGTGAATAATGATTTTTTCATTGTTTTTTATCTGTCATGTGTTATGTGAAAATCTGTGTAAATATTTATTATGCAAAAATTACATGAAAATTTAAAAGTGAAAACCACTTTTATAAAATCAAAAAAAGTTAAATGTATTGTCACTTCATTACTAAAGCCTTTCAATATATTTGCGCGCACTAACAAGTAAGATGTTCTTTTCATCATTTAAAATCAAAGCGAAATTATTAATCAATTTTGAAAAATGTAAATAGACTTGAATAAAATACTTAATTTTGACAAATTTATTTTAGACTTTAGAACTGTACATGTGCATAATTTTCTGAACACGAACACGATTAGCTCAGAAGCATGGCACGATCCTGCGTTCTTAGTACGCATTGTAGTACGACACGCACAGACATGAAAAGCGAGGCATCACGAAATACGCTTTCTCACAAATAGCATACGAAAATTTTTATTTATATGCGAAGGAGTTTAAAATTCGATTTTAAAAATTAGTGTGCATAAGAATTATATTTAAGAGTAAGTAGTTAGAGTGAATGAATGAAAAAGCTAAAAGCAGCGGTAGAGCGAAGAGCAATTCGCGATTTAGAGGGGAAACCATTTCAGTTTTTCCTTCTTGGCCAAAATATTATTTTAATTGTGCTTTTTCGCATTTCCGTGCGTGCCTTTAATTTCCTGAGTGTTTTTGTGGTGCGTGTCACGTAGCCTTTCGTGTCGTGCCACGTGTGACGATCAAAAGCTCAAAAGCATGAAACATGCAAGATGACCATGCGTACTCGGTAAACACGGTAGACATGATAAAGCTCAAGTTTTGACACAAATATTTTTTATAATTTTCAAACAATAAGGTTGTTTGAATTTTTTATATTCTCGATCATTCTTTAGGATCAAACAAGAGAGGAAGAAGAGAAATAAGTGTTTTAAACATTTTTTGTTCACATTTAAAAGCATATGCCCTCAAAATTTTCAAAGAGTTTTTTGAAATTTGACTTTGATATACAAAGAGGTCATTTTAAGGTCACAAATAAGATGGATGTACTTGATTCTCCCACCTTTTTGTGTTTTGACCTTCAATTAACTACGAAGAGCAGGCGGAAAGCGATGAAATTGTGATCCCAAACCAGTCACTTCCCTTAAGCTAATCGATTATCCCGTGCCGTCCCGTAAAATCCGTGTCCTGTCAAACTAGTTATCCCTTTAAACCGGTCTCACGAGCTTATCTGGTGATCCGCGGAAACCTGAAAGCCATAATAAGCGGCATATATAATAAAAAAGCTCTACCACCCATTAAAACGAATTTTATTTCCATCTCAATACCATTATTACAAAATTTATGAAAAAGTGCTTCCATTACCAACCATTTCGGCGTCCTTCTTTACAATTTCTCAACACTACTGTTCCAACTTCAACTTCGCTGGTCTTGAAATAATAAACTTTCGCTCTTCATCATATCTGTCGCTCGATCAATCAATTTTGTTGATTTTTACAAATTATAATGTTTAATATTTTAAATTAAATTTTAAATAAATTAATATTTCGCTTATTTTACCGCTTCCATTGTTCCCATTAATTCCATTCGCTATCATTTTATACAGTTCCAAACTGCCATTGTTGCCATTCCACGCAATTACCACTTGGAAAAAATTGAATTTCGTTACCATTTCATAATATAAACACTCAGACGAATGAAGAAAATTTCTTTATTTAGGAGGTTTCGTAAAACTTTTCTTCCAAGATATCAAAATGTGGGCGAACGAATAAACGTGCATTGAATGCTTTTCCTGATGTAGTTTTGTGCGAAACTGTCAACTTAATGGTTGTTATGGGTCGAACGAATTTAAGAGAAAAAAAGGTGAAAGGCGTTTATTCCAAACTCATCCGTTTCCCGTCCTGGTTTAGACAGGTCGTTTTCCCGTTTCCCTTTCCCGCCTTTACTTTGAAGGTATATGTGACTTATGTGAAGTCTAATGAGATTAGTTTGATTATTTTAACAAGTATTGTAAGACTTTCCATTCTTTTTCTTCAAGTGAATTGCGCAAATGCTACTTGTGATTTTGCTACATCTTTATGAGCTCCTCATGTGATTTTGTAAGTCCATTGTAACAAAATGTGCTTCGAACAATTTTCAACATATTAGACACAAAAAATACACGAAGTACTCATTAGTTTTAAAGTGACCTGTTTTGGCCTACACCTTTTAACGGCACAGTTTTTCGAAGTTATGCCTATCGAAACTCTTGTTCTATTATAATGAGCTCCTTCAAATAGCATAGTTTATTTTCAATGACATGGGTCGGCATTTCTTGTCTTCCCTCAGCACATGTAGGTTAACAATAAAAATTTGTGACCGTTTTATCGTTTTATTCGTGAGCACTTTGTTAGAAAATCAGCGTAAAAATTAGAAAATTTTTGTTTGCATTCGTTTCCTGCTGTTCGTAAGATGCTTTTGTTTCTGACCTGTTCATACGATGTTTTTCATCGCATTCAGAAACAAATTCATTCGAAACAAATTCATCGCATTTTGATTCAACAAATGTTTGGAAACTTGTGCCACGGGTAAAACGCTGACCTCAAAAGAGTCCAAAAGCGACAGGGCGCACTTTGGATCATGTCGTCGTTATTGATAAAAATGCTTCGCATTCAAACCAATTGTTTGAAAATGTCGCTCCAATCAAAATTTACGGTCGAGCCTGAAAATTTCAATTTATTTATAAATCACTATTCTTATCAACAGCGATATTGTTCTCGTGTTAAGCACGTTTAAACTATGACAATCGATTCGCGACAATCAAACTTGTTTTTAATTTGTTCTTTGAGCCGTTTTTATTGTTGATTTTTGATATTCCAAATTAAAATGAATTCGCTGAGTAAAGATGATTCGAGTTTTGATGACATAAATATTCCTGAACTTCTAAACAATAGCGTGATTGCAAGTAGTTTAGGCAGTAGTTTGACCGATAATGAGCTGTTAACTGTTGCAGAAAACATCGAGTGCAAAAAAGAAGAGATTTCAGCTAAAACGTGTTTCGATGACAATTCGAATCAGGATCACAGCGATCAAAATTATGAAGAATTAAATGGAGAAGTCGAAGCGAGAAGCAGAGCAAAAAGATGGCAGAAAGTTGAGAAAGCGCAATGTTTTCCATATTTTGCCAATAGCTCAAGAGTTCCGTACCATGATCCAAATTATTCGAATGCAATTTTTTGGCAGAATTACTATTACAACTACTGGTTTACTTTTTATTTTCAACAGAAGATGTTTAACTTAAATCCGTGGACGGGTCTCCCAATGAAAACAGATGCTGACGAGTTAACTCCGTATCATTCGCGAAATTTAAATCATGATCAAACTGAGAAGAATGTGAAAACTTTGAAGTCTGCGATGAAGAAAGAAAGGAAAAAACGAATTAACTCTAAGAAGAATAGAAGTAGCATTGAGGAAGAAGGAACTGAAAAAGAGAAGGAATTCTATAAATTTTCAAGCAAACAATCATCACTGCAGATGAAACCAAGAATGGTTGACTGTACTCCTGGAGATGTTTTAGGACACATTGTTAACTTAATAAGCGAAGAAGATGATGCTACAAATAATGATCGATTCAAAGAAGAAACAAATAAAATACCAATTGTTTCAGATCCGATACCAGATTTACCATTTGTTTCTGAGCTTGCCTTTCGTCATTATGGAATGTTCACCAAAAATGGTTCGCCTTTAATTGATTCGGTACCGCAAAAACAAAAGAAAGGAAGAAGAAAGAAGGAGAAAGCCGAATCTAAGCGCGCGGAAGAGACCGCTTCCGAAATGAAAGAAACTCAAAAAGCAATTGAATCAATAGAGAAAGATCTTCAATGATCAAAACTGTGATTGAAATTTATTCAAAATTGTAAACTCATTCCACCGTCAACGATGAATACCTCTCCAGTAATAAAATTCGCATTTGCAATGAAATAAACACATTCAGCGATTTCATAAGAGGTTGCAAACCTCTTTAAGGGTATTAGGTTGAGTAAACCAGCTTTGCTTATGCTTTCAGTCATTTCGGTTTCAACAATACCTATTTTAAACAAAATAATATTACTTTTTCATCTAATTCACAAAAGATATCAAAAATTGATTCAATTATTGTTAATAGTGTTCCGTAAACAAAAAGTTGCTTTATTCTTGAAGCACGAACCTGGAGAAACAACATTAACAGTAATATTCTTTGAAGCAACCTCTTTTGCCAACGATTTGCTAAATCCTATCACACCAGCTTTAGTTGCCGAATACACAGTTTGTCCAATGTTTCCTTTCAATGCAACAATACTCGCTGAAAAATTCAAACTCAACAAGTTAACAATTAAAGGCTTCATTCGAGAAACTTTTGAAAAACTTTTAAGAAAAGTGAGAAAATAAATTTTAAAAGAGAATTTGGCATCAAAATTTAACTAAAGCATTCAAATAACAAACTCGTACCCAAATTAACAATTGAACCCTTTCGTTGCCGAATCATGAGTTTCACACATTGTTTCGAAGTAAGCATAGTGCCGATTAAATTCGTGTCGATTGCATTTTTAATGTCAGAATGAGCGCATTTCACAAGTAATGAATCAACATTAATTGCGGCGCAATTAACGAGAACATCGATGGTTTTATTTTGCTCTTCAATTTCTTTGAAGCAATCGAAAACATTGCGTTCATTTGACACATCGCAAATGTAACTGTTCACCCTAAGTTTAGCAACATTCGCTGCTTGCAAGTGATCGACCGCTCGTCGCACATTGCTATCGAACCGCGACAAGACGGACACATTGAAACCGCGTTCGAGAAATGTTCGCGCGACAGTGAGTCCGATTCCGCGCGTTCCTCCGCAGATCAACGCGTGTTTAGCGGCGTTCGCCATTCATGAAGAAAAAACTGTGTCCGCCTACTTTCAATTACGCCACTGTCGCTGCGATTGGCGGCACACGATCCGCGCAATGATTGCATTGAAAATCGAGCGCCTGAAAAACATAGAAAACTATCGATCGTACGACCGGTGCCGCCGCCAAAGTGCCGGTCACGAACCAGACAACCGGCAAACCGGACGCAGGCGCAGTGCACTTCTCGAACTCTTAAGAGGAGCGCCGTCTGTTGAGCGAAGGCGAAGCGACGAAGAAAAAAGAGTTCATTTTCTCGATTTGCGGTTCAGTTGAAAATTGTCTCAATTTGTGTTTCGCCAAACACCGTCTCTCCGACCGTCGTTTTCATCGCTAACCGACCGCTGCTTACCAAAAAGCCATCGCGCACACAATGTCGAGCTCACAGCACAGTAAAAAGCGTGTTTGTTACTACTACGACGGTGAGTTTAACACTTCTCAATCACAGTCCACTGTCTGAGAAGTACACGTTTTTTGCAAATCGCGCTCGCTTTGCACCATTTACTGTATTTTATCTCACTCACAACTCACCCTCATTCAATCTCGACAGGAGACATCGGTAATTACTATTATGGACAGGGGCATCCGATGAAACCGCACCGTATACGAATGGCTCATAATTTAATTCTTAATTACGGACTTTATCGTAAAATGGAAATTTATGTTCGTATCTTTCGCTCGCTTTCATTTTGCTTTCATTTATTTTGATTTTAATTTTTGTACTAATTTTAAAAACTTTTAAAACAGAGACCGCATAAAGCGACACAAGAGGAAATGACTAAATATCACAGTGATGATTACATACGATTTCTTCGCAGCATTCGCCCCGACAACATGAGTGAATATAATAAGCAAATGCAAAGATGTAAATTAGTCCTCTTGTTTTAAATAATTTTCTAATTCACTTTTCCTTACAGTCAATGTGGGTGAAGATTGTCCCGTGTTTGATGGACTTTATGAGTTTTGTCAATTATCCACCGGCGGCTCCGTGGCGGGTGCTGTCAAACTTAACAAACAAGCTGCGGATATCGCAATAAACTGGTCTGGAGGCTTGCATCACGCTAAGAAATCCGAGGCCTCTGGATTCTGCTATGTCAATGATATTGTTCTCGCTATATTAGAATTATTGAAATATCACCAACGTGTTCTTTATATTGACATCGATATTCATCACGGTGACGGTGTTGAAGAAGCTTTCTATACCACGGATCGCGTTATGACAGTATCTTTTCACAAATACGGCGAATATTTCCCGGGTACCGGAGATTTGCGTGACATTGGTGCTGGTAAAGGGAAATATTACGCTGTCAACTTCCCTCTCCGTGATGGCATCGATGACGATGCATATGAGAGTATTTTTCAACCATTGATATCAAAGGTAGCTTTGCTCACTTATAAAAAAATATTACATTTTAAACAATCGCTGATCAAAGGTAATGGAAATGTATCAACCGAGTGCTGTTGTGTTGCAATGCGGAGCAGATTCACTCTCAGGAGATAGATTAGGATGTTTCAATCTTACTCTCAAAGGTCATGGAAAGTGTGTTGACTTCGTCAAAAAGTACAACTTACCTTTACTACTTGTTGGAGGCGGTGGTTATACTATTCGCAATGTTGCCCGTTGCTGGACCCACGAAACATCAGTCGCTTTGAATACTGAAATTCCAAATGGTATATTTCATTTTGAGTCTTAAAACTTTACAATTATTCTTTTATTAGAATTACCTTACAACGATTATTTTGAGTATTTTGGACCTGACTTTAAACTTCATATTAGTCCATCTAACATGTCAAATCAGAATACACCCGAATATTTGGACAAAATTAAGTGAGTACTTATATTAATTATGTTATCTCATGAAATTAATTAATTACTTTAAGAACGCGCCTCTTTGAAAATCTACGAATGTTACCTCATGCTCCTGGTGTACAAATGCAAGCAATTCCTGATGATGCAATTGATCAGGATGATGATGAAGATGGCATCAAACAAGATCCTGATGAACGAATCAGCATTCGAGCTTCGGAAAAGAGAATTGCTAAGGATGAAGAATTTTCTGACAGTGAAGATGAGGGTGAAGGGAGACGTGACATTCGATCACACAAACCGAAATCAAAACGCTCAAAAGTGGACAGTGACAGCAATGCAGATAATGCAAGTGAAAGAGATAGAAATGAACGAAGCAAAGATGAAGCTGAAAACAAAAATGCAAGTGATGGCAAGAAATCTGGAGACGATTTTGTTGCAGATGGGAATGCTTCGAAAGATGACAGAAACGATTCCAACAGGTATGTCGCGCTAAATTGAGTATTGCTTAAAGTTTTAACTTATTAGTGACTCTTCGAAAGCAAACGATGGTAGCGGAAGCAACGCTAAATCAGGCGACTCTGAAGGGGACAAAATCAAGAAAAGTCCTTAACGTATTCTTTTTCTTAAATTACTTTCATAAATCATTGAAAACAATAGCTTTTATCTAGCGTTTCATTATTTAATTGCAAAATTACAATATGATTGTGTTTATTGAACAGACGACTGTGCTTTTTACCATTAAACTCCATTTGCTATTCATTTTGGAATTGGAACCAATTATTAAATTTTTGTCCATATTTGTTGTGCATTTTACATTATTTATAAGATGAAGTTCTAAAGACCTAATGATCGAAAGAATACGAAACATTGCTAAACAAGTTAATTTATTTGCATCAATAGAGATTGCACTAGATAAGTATAGTCCATTACACTACATGAAACAAAAGAAGTGAACAATGTAATACAGAAATATTCGAAAAAAAAAGGAAAATTCTTAAAAAACATTAACGTTAATAAACATTTTCTATTAGACGCATTATTTAGGTTTATTTTAACTTAAATTTAGGTTTTCATAAACCTGAAAAACCTGTAGACAAATATAAAAATGCTAATTAAATTTTATTTAAATCAAAATTTTAACAAACGTTTTACATTTGAATAAAAATAAAACAAACAAAACCGATCAATTGAAACCATCACGTTAATAAAGCCAAAATACATTAAAACGTAATATGTTTTGACCAATATTTAGATTTTCTCTTTGATGTTTTCTCATTTTTCGTAAATTATTTGAACGAAAAAACAATTACTGTAATTACAAGTATACTCCATTGCTGACCAATCCATTAACGAAACCATTTGATTAACTCTCACTCACTCTGTCGCGCAATCACATACAGTCCTCTCATTCACTTGCACAAACACTCACTCTTCAAGAAAAACAATGTTGCAAAAGCATTATCTTCTTCTCGCTGCTCGCTTAAGCATGCAAAATTACATTGTTTTCTGTGATATAATCACTGCGGTTTAATTGTGCGCTAAGGCAGCCTGGGGTTAAATTAGGGATATAACGTATTTCACCCCATCCAAAACCATATTCGGATTTAAGCTCTTTAATATTAAGAATCTTGTAAATGAAATCTGAAAGCTTTGTTGGACGATAAAAGACAGCCATTTTTTCTCTTCCATAACTAACTCTGAGTTAGTTGGATCTGTTATTAATTCTCGAATAAAATCTTGTTCTTGATTCGCTTGTTGGCACATAAACACTTTAGCTTCCATATTAATTAAATTTAATTTTAAATATGCAAAGTATAAATACGATTTTAAAAAAGGCTAAGCAATTTCACTTCTTTTTGCAGGTCTAACAGGATGTAGATATAAAATTTTACTACAACATGAAAAACAAGCAAAAAATTATCAAACGTATGAAGTTAAAAATGTAAAAATAAGTTTATTATAATTTATTCAATTAACAATTAAATTTTTTAATTGAATTAGATTGAAATAAATTTAGAATAAATCAAAATAGATTAAATTAAATTAAAATGAAAAACAATTTTAAGTTAAAATCTAATTTTAGGTTTAAAAAAACTTAATTTTAGGCTTAAAAAACTAATTTTGTGTATAAAAAACCTAATTTTGGGTTTCTTTAAACCTAAAAATGCCGATCATTATAGATTTTCTTTGTATCGGTTTTTGCATAAATTTTTCAATTCAAAAATCGCGCTCAACACTTTGCTGATTAGTTGAAACTGCGCAGCATTCTATGCAGCAGTTACTATGTTACTGTTGCTATAGTAATTTCTTTTAAGTTCCAACTCATTAGCAAAATGTTGAAAGCGGCGCAAAGGAAAAGAATTATTGATTTTCGTCAAATTACAACTTATGAAGATACCGCAAAGGAATATCGACGAATTATGTTATTTGTCCATCCGGATAAAGTATTTTTAAAAAAATTAAATTTTTATTTTTTCTTCTTACAATCCTGAACGCAATGTGCTGGCAAAATTGTTATGCTCATGGATTAAGAATTTTCGACGAACATTCGAAACGGGAACATTTTCTTCATCTTTTATAAGAATGCTTCAACTTAATACAATAAATAAATTTTAATAAAACTAATTTTAGTTTATTTTTATTTAGAAAATATTGTCGCGCAACGCAATTGTTTTGAATCGCGCGCGCTTTGACTGCGGCAACAGATGGCGCTGTTGGCCGCATTGCACCTTCCGGTGCAATCAGTGGGCGGAGCTGCGCATGCGCGGCTCCGATTTCCTTCTTCACCGAAGGAAAAGCGCCGCTCTTTCACTTCGTTGGCAGCGCTCGCCCGGGAAGGGTCGCCTGTCTCTTCGCTGCGCGCTCGACGGCTAGGCCTGATGGCCGGGCCTCGAGTTAGCGCTTTGAGGAGCGGATGGCGCACTCAACGGGCGGGCGAATAAGGCGCGGCGGGTTCGGGCGGACACCGAAAACATTTTGTGCAATGGTCTTTGACCGTGTCAATACGTTTGTAAAAACGTTTGCAATTACGGCATTTGAAGATAAATAAACCTTCAAAATGTCGGACCCATACCGCTCTGGGTACCCAATCTTGTAAATCGCATTCCTTGTGGAATTTTTTGCTACAGCGGTATGTTCTGTTTGACCCGATTTTGCATCCATTGTTTTTGTAAAAAGTGAATTTCTCATAAGAAATTCTTTTATTATTAAAATAGACCCAAAAATGTTTATCGGGTTTCACTATTTTGAGATTTCGTTTTGGTTGTCTCTAAAAATACGAAAAATTAAAGGTAAGTTTAAAATAGGTATATAAAATACCTTTTGTTTGCCTTTTTTGTTTGTTTTGATTCTCCATTAGATTTTGAAGTTGACTCATCACTTGAATGTGATGAACTAGATTCATCAACGTAAGATTATTCACTTGATTGTGATTTGATCGGTGAATCTATTTTTGTTTTTCGCTAAAATTCGAGGAAAAATGTATTAATGGTAATTTAATTTTGCTGGTATTAATACCTTTCTTTTTGAAACCGTAGCCTCATCTTCTGATGAATCAGATGTTTGCTCGGTGTCCATAAATTCAGAGATTGGTAATTTCTTTGTTCCTCTCGATGTTGAAGGTATATTTATATCCTAATTTTTAAAGGAAAATATGGTATTATGGTATTTTTAAACTTGTTGATATTAATACATTTCTTTTGGAAACCGTAGAATCATTGTCAGATGAATCGGAAGTTTGCTCGATTAACGTGGTCGCAACTGGTATTTTAAAGATTGGTATTTTTGTGCCTTTGGAAGTCGAAGGTTGGCTTATGTCGTGAATATAATCTTCATCATCAGAGCTATCTGCGTAATTAACTAATTGTTTTATAAATTCATCAGCGTTCGGCACATCAACATTTTCTTCGATATTGCATTTACTTAATGAACTGCTGGGATCATCACTTGACTCTTCATCCTGAATGAAGATTTGGTAAAAATAGAAATTGAATAGAAATGAATATGGAATAAAAAATACCGTGAGTATTTTTAAGCTTTTTATGGAACCGTCGGTATATTTGTTTTTCAATGAAATACATGTTCCAGTTATCTTATTTTTTAACCAAAGGATGGATTCTGGCCAATTCTTCTTATATATATATCTTTGGTAATAGTAGATATATATTTCAACCAAATCGATCACGCGTTTCAACGTATTATCCTTGAAAAAAGGAATTGAAAGCATCAAATGGAACATTAATTTGGAAATAAAGACTTACTTCAATGTTTTCACTTTCTGTTTTTACTATTAGAAATCTTCTCCAGGTAGCTGAATACTCGTCGAGGCTGGTCGCAGTTATAATTTTAATAATATCGTCGATTATGGCTTCTTCTTGTTTTAACGACATTTTGAAGTAAAATGGATCACAATAAAAGAAAACTGCGACGTGGCCTTATGGGGACCGTTTTATAATTACATCGGTAATTATAAAAATTTTTAAAATTTATTTAAAGTATATATGGTATTTTTAAATTTGGTATTTTGAATACCAAATACCATATCATGCCATAATACCATAAATACCAATAAAATTATTACCAAAAATAAAACCATATTTATTGTTATTATTTCAATTGTATTTTTAATAGTTTTTAAAATTTTTAAATTAAATGTTTT
>NCKU01004256.1:2652-12731 GCA_003675995.1 Dinothrombium tinctorium | reverse complement strand
GTCAATGTTGATTTATGTGTTTTTTTTTCGCTCTCGACGACGAATCAAGCAAATTTTGTTTGCTTTTCAAAAGAACTTTACACGTGCCTATCAATAGAAGCTTATCGAAGCATGCACAGCCTTTACTTCTTGACACGAGTGTTTTTAAGCAAATAATTAAAAGCACGAGCAAGACACGAAAAAGCACGGTGTCAGCATTTATTTTCACGCATAAAATAGGAAATAGATTTGGTTGAAGCGTAGATTAGAGCCAATAATTGTAAATAATTAATTTTAAAATTAATTGTGCAAAGCAAAAAAGAAATTAGATTAAGCTGTTGGAAGCAAAAATGAAAAGAGCTCTACTTGTGATAATTTAATAGCACAGCTCCTCTCTAAGTTATAGCCAAATTTGCAATAATGAAATTATACTTCAATGAATATGATCTTCAATGAATGAAGAGTATTCACTGGTTGTTGTTGTTGTTGTTTCAAGAGTCAATTTGCAATTGTTAGAGTAAAGAATATTAATTTTCATTTTGACAACAATTGTAAAGTTTGAAAACAAAGTTCTAGAGCTCGAAAAACAGAAATTAATTACAGCCAAATTAATTGTTTTCTCGAGTAACATTAGCAAGTGAGAATACTCTCTACTATGGTCCTTAGGAATATTCACATTACTCAGAAAATGTTTCCTACTCAAAAATGCTCTCTAAAACTCAATTAATCTAATTATCTCGATCACTTAAACTTGAATTTTGTTTTTAACAAAAAGAGATCGAAAGTAAGTGTTCATATGCAGGGAAGAATTTTAAGGCAGCAAGTGAGCATAATGAACTTTTTATTTTTATCTTAAAATGTTGACCGCGTCTTTGATTAGAGTACATTTGGCCCGAGATTTTTCACATAATCGACGAGTCTCGAGCATTAAAAAGACAACTTTATTGATTCTTTAATCGAATGAATTTGCAAATGATCCTCTGTGGTAAATTAATAAGCAATTAATTGACGATCATTTTTTGAAATTAAGTCTAAATAAATTCTACGAACGTTTTAACCGATCACAATTGGTGCTGTCTCGAGCTTTATTGAATTTACCAACTCTACTTTCGTATCAGTGTGGTTGCTTCTAACTTCGTTCTTATTTGTGTCATTGTGCGTGCCGTGTTAATGTAGCGGTAAATAGCGTTACAAAAGATCAAAACGCTTTTTCAGAATACATTTGGTTTATTTAAAATCAACTTAACTTGTTTCTCTTTTCACATTTTGTATGCATTCAAGTGATTAGAGTCGATTGCGATTTAATTTTAATTGTATTTTCGCTTTTATGACTAACTTTTAAAATACTACAGCAGAAGGCAAAAAACTCTTTCGTTTTGTGACATCATCCTTCTTTTATTCCGACTTAATGGCAAGTGATGAAGGATTTCTTTTTTCCGTCTGCAGTAATATTATTTTAAAATGATAACGATTGTTTTCAAATAAAAACGAATCTGATCAAAATGTGTGCTTTGAATTGTTCCTTCGCTTGATACTTCAGCTTACAAGCTATGCGGAATTTATTGATTTAGATGCACTAAGTGAATTGAGAACTCATCGATTTGCCGGACTGGAAAGACATTGACGAAACAAGAACTTCAGTAAAGGTAAGAGATTTTCTTCATAATTTCTGAATTAAAAGTTTATCTCAAAACTTTGAGTTTCGTGTAACTTTTTGTTCAGAGAAGTAAAAGCCAAAATGTTCTTGTTTTTTTTAAGAAGGAAGAATTCAATTAAAAGAAATTATGTGTGCCAATCTCTCGTTCAAAAAGATGTTGAAAAAAATTATTTTGACGCAAATTTTCAACGTTTCTCAATAAGTTATTTTAGATAAATACCTCTTCAAAAAATAAATTTGGAAAGCATAGGAATCAAATAAATAAATTTCAATAATCTTCTTATGCAAACCTTTGAAATTATTAATTAAAAATCATTAATTTCGTACGTTTACATAAAAAAATTATTGAAATTTCTCCGAAAGTAATCTAGCTTATGATGGTAAATAAGAGAAAATTTAATGAAATTGAGGAAGACTTTAGAAGATTAATTTTTAAACAAAGTTTGATAAAAACTAAACATTCATTTAGATGTATTCGTTTTCAAACATTCATACGAATAAAACGAGAAAAGTTGATTTATTAGCTGAGAGCAGTTCGCATTTATGAAGTTTATGTTTACAACGAAATAATCTTTCGATTTAATTTGCTTAAATAAATCTTAATGCATAGAACAAAGTATCACAAATTAAATAACATCTTCTAGTGCTGTTAGTTTTATTTCGAAAGAGATCAAAACAATTTTCACAAAGGAAGTGAGATAAAAACACGAAATAACCTTTAATTAGCTTACAACATTAATCAATTAAACTAGACTATTATTAAGCTTAGCGTTTCATTGAAAACCTTTCTTCAAGCTGTATTCGACGTTTATTACAAGCGAAGGAAGGATAAATCGATCGCAGCGTAATTTTCCGCTGTTCTTAGTGAGCGTTTGTACTGGTTGCATTACCAAAAAAGGCACTTTTTCATTGGATTCATGCGCGATCCTTTGGGGCAATTAAAAGCTTCTGCAAACTGTGGCAGATTAGCCATCGTTCCGATTACTCTGTTGATCAAAAAGATTTTTTATTTTAATTGAATTCATTTTTGAGGGTGTTTTTTATAAAACCGAAAAAATTTGTTTTCATTTTACAAATTAATATGAACTATCGTAAAGATTTGATCATTTTTAAAGAATACAAAATTCATTATTAAAATGATTTTACTTAAAAACTGAAAATTCTAATTATGGCAAAACGAAGCAAACTTTTGAAACTAATTTTTCATTTTTTACATTTTTACTTTCAGAAAACCATTTTTAAGACATTTTTTAAAGTTTGAAAAGCTACTTGAAATCTACATGAGATCATATAACAATCAAAATTTCATGTACACATTCGTCCAGAAATTTTCTTGTTCGAAGAATCAATTTTAAAAATGAAAGACAAAAAAGGAAAAAGAAAAAAAAAGTAAAAAAATTTAGTTGCTATTGCTACTTTGATTTACTTTGATTTGAGATGACAAAATAATGAGTTGGGAATTGAATTTTGGTGCCGACAAGTCCCTTGTCGTCGATGAAAAGATTTATGATCAAAAGAGAATTTGATACGTTCAAGTCTTTAGCTCGTTACTAAAAAGAAAAAAATTTTTGATGCAATTAACACTTGTTCAGCAAATATCCGCTTTCGACTGATATTGCTATCATATATATACTCGAACCCTAAAAATGGTCACTCTGATTTAGTAGATTTGATTTATGTAAGAAAAAAGGAAATTGATGCAACTTTTGATGTTGTTTTTATCAGAGAAATTAGAGCAAAAATTATTGTTAAAAAATAATTTTGCCTAAATCATCGCATATCTTTGTTTTCGTCAGCGACTGCTTAAAAAATTTACTTTGATCAAGTATTATTAAGAACTGATGAAATATGACAAAACTCATTTCAAATTAATCTCGATAATTAAATTTACCTAAGCATTCATTCAATATTTATTGATAGAATTTTCACAGAAGATTCTTTTTGATATAAAAGTTAATGAAAGAGTGAAATTAATTAAATTAAGAAAAAATTTTTCTCTGTATAAAATTGCAAGAAAGTCGAGTGCCTAAAATCTTTTTTTGTTGTTGAATTGGATGCACAGTAAAGAAAGTAAAAAAAATCGCAATTTAAACAGTAAGTTCAGCAAAAAAATGCTCATCCTCTTTCACAACAAATGGTTGCGCTTCTTTGTTTTCTTTTTGCGCAGTACTTTCGACTTTATATCCGATAATCTTAATGCCGTAATTAATTATTTAACGTGTATTTTTTGCTAACATCACTTAATAAAATATATTATTCACAAAAGCTTTTTTTAAAATAAAAGCTTTTTAGGTGATTCTCAATATTTTAGGCGAGCAAATGCGCAACTGATTTATTTAAATGTAAAAAAAAAGTTTTTTCTCTCAAGATATGAACTTATTTAATGCGCTTTCAGTTTACTAGAGATTTTTGGCTGTCAAAAATGTTTTTAAGTGAGGAAATATAAACTTATAAATCCGATTCTACAAAGCAGATTTTTGTAAACCTTAATTTAATGCCTTTAGTTTTGCCAATGATATTTTTAACTTATTCTGAAGATGATATATGTTCTAAGTCTCGATAAATTTAAAAAAATCCCGAAGTCATGCTAATGGACAATTTTTCGATTATTGTGATTACTGATGTGAATTCTTTCAAACATTTGAGCATTTTTATTGCTTATTACTATTTGTATTGGCGGTAAAAATTAACGAACTGAGAGTTTGCCAAAAATATTGATTTTCTCTTGTTTCTGAATTATATTCTTGAAATTGTTACGTTTTATTATCTGTGCTCCAAATTTTTTAGTTTTTCTACTTCAAGAAAAAACGGATTTAATCAATTCATCTATTCGATTTTCGATTTTATATAAAAACACCCTGTATTCATCAAATAATTTTTTTTTTTTTGCAATAGTATTAAACTCTTATCAGGTTTAAAATCATCCATTCAATCACCTCATTCTAGCAGGACTGTGTTCATCTATTTTGATTAAATACTCGAGCATATGCTTCTTCCACTTTCCGCAATAGAACTGAAATGAATATTGTGAAAAGTTTTTGTTTATGCTTCATTTTAATTCTTTCGATCTTACACTTGCGGATTGAATGAAAAATAATTGCAAAGGTGTAAAGTTAAGAGATGGTAAAAATTTCTCTGCATCGTGTTGTAACATTTGCTCCGTGTAAGCCTTAAGCACAAAAATTATTCAAAAATTTACTTCAATTGAGAAAAATCAAATCTTACATAATACGCTTGCTCTAATCCGCCATTGTCCGCAATGTTTTCACTCAAAGTTAAGTTACCATTCAACTAAAAATGAAAGTTAATTAAAAAATTTTTAAAATCTTAAAGATTTATCTTACCCTCTGTCCAGTTTCGGGGGCTGTATAGTTACCATATTGTTCACTAAAACATTTCATCTTTTGTTCAAATTTATTTTGCGTAGTGTTAGTCCACCAATCAACGATGGTGCCATTTGCACCGAAATAGCGACCTTTTAATTTGACGAAATTTAAATTTTACAAATCAAATGTATTTTGAATGTTACCTTGCGTATCAAATCCATGCGTAATTTCGTGGCCGATGATCCAACCTAAAGTTCCATAGTTTAAGTACCTAAAAAAATTTTTTTAGCGAAACCAAAAAGTGTGCAAAAATTCTGAATTTGTGTAAACCTGTTAGCCTATCAGCTCGAGAATTTTCAACTTTGAAGTTTTTGTTTCAAAATTTAAATCATAACAAATAAAATTTAATTTATTTTGGATCATTTTACATAAACATGAATTTTTCGTTAAAGTAAATTCACTGCCTTTGATTTCTCTTCAATGTTATAAAGAAAAGATTGAATTCATTTTGATGTCATATGCTGTACCTAGAGTAGTCTAAAGTTTAAAGCTTCCGTTTCAAATAATTTGAAAAAGAGTCACAAGTAAAAGTTGCCCTAGTGATGGCATTTCTATTCACAATTATAAAACAGGTAGACATAGTTCAACACTTACATTGGTTGCTCATAGTTTATACCAAGTTCTTCGATTATAGGAAGTGGAATGTAAATGCTATTTTCTTGCGCTCTATAATACGCATTTATATGAATTGTGTCTTGATATCGCCAACTGATTTATAGCAAGCAAAATCAATTAAAAACGATTTTTTCAATAAATTTTACTTACTCTCCCTTTTTGTTTCTAATTTGTAATTTATAAAAAGTTTCATCCATTTTCCATTGTCTCAAACGCAAAATATTTATGTAAAAGCTATTATTGCTCGCTATATAAAGATTAGCATAAAAATGATCTACAGCTGAATTGTTTAAAAGCTCTTCCGGATAGCCAACGAATGATTGCATTTCATTTACTTTCTCAATTGCGCCTCTTTTTGTCTCAACATCCATCCAACCTGAGCTTCTTATCATTTCGACTAATTTTTGCTTCATTGAGTTAATCATGGCTTTAACCTAAGAATGGAGCAAAATATTTTTGCAGTAGCTGTGAAGCTTGTTAAAAATAAGCAAAACTTTTTTTATTGTGTTGCTAAGTGTTTATATGTGTGTTTATTTGTTATTTTTTATGCAGTTGAGAGTCAATCACCCTTTCTGGCTCCACACTTTTCGTGGTAAAGAAGCTTACTATATTTGAGAAAGAAATATATTTCATCAGAAATGATACTAAAGAACCTAGCAAAAATAACTTTGCTTTAAAGTACGTTCTTAATTTTTTTTTACAAACAATCACTCATTTTGCGCAAAAAAGTGCCCAAAAAAGATTTAATACACATGTTGACATATTTTTTATATCGGTCATTATGAATGAAATTTGTGAGGATCAAATTCATGTGAACAAGTTTCTTAATATTTAAAAGATTTTTCTAACACGCCTCGTAATCAAAATGAAACAATTGCTTATCACAAGAGAAAACCTAATTTTTTCAAAACAAAAAAAACCGATAAAATGGCATCCATTAATCTTAAACATAGTTCCTATCTGTGAAAATGAACTCAAAGTATCACTCTTATGCTTCCTTTTCTGTTTCCACTAATGACATTCTTCTTTCTTAAATAATTTAGTTTAACATCTTAATAACTTTTAATTTCTCAAATATATGATTTATCATTGTCTCAACATTAATTATTTGTGGACCTAAAATGAACATCTTATTTTATGACTTTTCTTTTAACAAAAATTTTTATAGCTGAAACTGTTTCAAAGTGATAATAAGTAATAATTCTGAGAAACAAATTTATTGAATTTGTTCTTCGAAAAGATGTGCGTAATTAGGCAGTTTAATTCGAAAAATTGAATTGAACTATTGAAGAGAATAAAATTGGAGATAAATAAGTTGAATAAATTCACAGTGAATGTAAAAAATTCAGAAAGAATTTTAATTAATGGTTGCCAAATATTTAAATTTTAATGAGATTAACAATAATGCGGTAAAATGAAAATTTTAACACTCGTATGATAGCATATTTTACCGTTGAATAAAAGCTGATTACATAGATAAAATTAATAGCCTCATTGCTTTTTTTCGTGATTTCTAATAATCTTTTTCATTTAGCATGATTTTAATGACATTAAAAATAGTTTAGCGATCAATATTTTTTGAGCCTCAATTTTTAAAAGCAAATAATGTGATCTTTATATGCAAATGTGTCAGGATTTTGTTTAATTTTATCAGCAAAAGAGTAAAAGGCAAAAGGTTGGTGTAAAAGCTTACAGTGCGTTTATATATCCAAAAATAGTTAACACCCTAAGTGGAGAAAGTTTGACAAGATTTATGTATCTCTCAGGGACGTACTCAACAAAAAGCATGAGCAATAAAAATTTATTAGAATTGTTTGTTTAACAAAGGAAGAAATCAAAAGTAAGTTTCATCGAAACTCTTTTAAAATTGAAAACAAAACATGCAAACTCAAATTTTATCGATCGACAAACAATTTGTATTCTCTGTTTATAAACTGCATTTATGATATAAAAAAATTCATTCTACAAAAATCGAAATGTTGTTTGCGTACACCCAGTCACTTTTTCGTAACATTGAACATTAGAACAAGAGTCATCTAAATATCAAATAGGATAATCGTATACAACTTTATTGAATTAAGTTGCTGTTTTATTAGGAAAAAAATCAGTGAAAAAATCTATTTTGAATGGCAAAGATAGTCATTTAAATTTATAAAAATATATATATAAGCTGTAGATCTCAACAAAAAGTGACTATTTATCGATTTTTATTGAATTTCTCTTATTATCAATGCAATGCTTTCAAAATTAAAAGAATATAATGAATTTTCTATTAATGAATCAATTTCTCTTTGCGACAATTTATTTAGTATAACATTTATATTTTAAAGAATACTTCAGATTATTGAATAAAGCATCGCCGATAAGTGTTTTGAAAGTGTCAAATTTTCGTCATTAATCATTTTTAAATTAGACACAAAACACTTTTTAGTGCATTCACATCAGGGCTACCAATCAATTCGTAAATGAAATTAATGTTCGCACCTTACACCGAGTTTTGAATAAAAGTTTAAAAGTAAGATAAAGCTTGCAAGCAGAAAGTGGCGAATGTAAATGAAAACGTTTATTTGAGAAAAGCTAGTGACTTAAAACGAAAAGCAATAAAGTTTATTGAAAGCGATTTTATGTATGCAAAATACAAATTTGTTGTGGTCCTTACGATACATAAAATCGGTTTCAATAAAGTTTATTGCTTTTCGTCCTGAGTCACTAGCTCTTCGCAAATAAACATAACCAAAATCTTCACCTTGCGTTTTCACTTTATATTCGTCACTTTCTGCATGCGAGTTTTACTTTACTTTCAAACTTTTATTCAAAAATAACTCTCGACGAAAACTGAGAACATCAGTTTAAAAAACTGTCATTTTTTGACCTAAGAAGTCTGATTGTAAGCAGATGAAACGTTGTGATATTCATTGTCAACGAAGCTATTGTTTAAGTGAAAAACTTAATTAAACTTAATTAACTTTTTTCTAATTTACAGCAGAAGCGCATTATACTTTATCAAATGATTTTGTGCTTTGTCGACTTACCAATTTAATTTTTAGCTTCAAATCTTTCACATGTTGTACATATAGAGCCGACGAACCGATGAGGTAATATCTCTTGATAGTGTCAATGCAAAATTCCCAGCGTGGCAACAATCGAGTTCTTCCATCTAAGTGCATGTACATACGACGAGAGATTAAGAGCCAATTGTCATCGAGAAGAGGAATAAGCTTAAGCACCACTTGCCACACAATGTAATTTACGATTGTTCTTAATCATATTTATTTTAGCTTTGTTTTTTCGGCTTTCTACTTTAATTACCTCTTGTCCGATCGCGCTAAAAATTCGCTCAAATTCGAGATGTATTCAGGCACTTCAACGATCACATAATAATCATCTTCATCTAAGATAACTTGATCACCGGCAATGCCTATGAAAAATTCGGTCCAATTGAATATCGGAGCGATTTCTTGCAATTGATCAAATTTTCGTGGATGATAAATAGTTTCTATCGATTCTCTTGCTACAGTTAGCTGCAATTAAAATTTCTCATAGAATTGTTTAAAAAAAATTGCATCAAATACTTTTGCTAATTCGATCTCGAATTCGAGCACATTTAGCATCTCTTTCTTTGACGCCTCAGCATTTGCACCTAAATTTATTGCTACCTCCATCATAAAATTAAAATACGCTTGCATAATAGTATCGTTGATGCCTTTTAAATAGTAACTGCGATCACCAAGAACGAGCGAAGCTTGATTCACCTGAAATATTTTATTAATTGAGTCATTTTTTTTAATTTTGTACTAATTTATGTACGTAGTTCGCTAATTTATAGTTTGCAATCATAAGCGAAAATTTTTTAATTTTCATTGCTTACATAAATAGAATTATAAGTTCCATCAACGATGAGAGGCTGTACTTCAACTTCTGTAAAGATATCCGGCCTTAAGCCGATTTTTCGTAAGCTAACCAGAAATGAAGTTAATCCGATTGTTAATTCGGTCCAATTTGACCCCATAAGTAACGGCCAGCCTCCTATTTCGTCGAACACAGCCTCGATCGGTAACTTTCCTAATAGTTCAATGGCATCTGATCAAAGAATTAATAATTAGACACTTTATCGAGCCACATAAATATGAATTACTTTTATCCATGCACTGATCGTAAGTAGTTTTCATTTTATACAAGTAACTCCAATTGTCGCTTGAGTTTATTCTCTCGACCATTTCTTTAGGATAATTTTTCTTTATTTGAGATTTTTAAAGTGACTTTGCCCACCTTTTAATTTTTTATCGACTTCCGATTGTAAAAGTGAAGCTCGCCATAAATTTGTTCTATCTTCAGGCATGAATCCATTTTGATTTTCACCCCCGCAAGCGAATTCGTAGAAGTCATCACAAGGTGAAACTTTAAAGTTGATTTGCTTATTTATTTGAGCGGCTGTTCCCCCC
>NCKU01004255.1:0-12734 GCA_003675995.1 Dinothrombium tinctorium | reverse complement strand
GAAAACGTTGATTTTGTCATCGCTTTGACACATATGCGATTTCCAAATGATTGCCGTCTGGCCGAAAACGTTGATGAAATCGATTTGATTCTTGGTGGTCACGATCATGTTTATGAAGTGAAGAAAGTGAACGAAAAACTTATTGTGAAAAGTGGCACTGACTTTCGACAACTTTCAAAAATAACAATAAAATTTTTTGGCAATAAGTTTGACATTGATGTTCAGGAGGTGAACATTACCGCTAAAGAATTCGAAGAAAATGAAAGTTTAAAAGAGATACTTAGCACATACTCAGTACACATTGAAGAAAAAATGGACACTGTTTTGGGGCATTTCAATTGCGATCTCGATGGACGATTTTCAAAAATTCGTACACAAGAGACTAATTTAGGAAATTTTATTGCGGACATTATGTTAGCGTGTACCCATTCTGATCTAGCAATACTGAATTCGGGTACTTTGCGCAGTGATCGTATTCACCCAAAAGGAGTTTTTAAATTGAGAGACTTGTCTTCTATTATGCCTGCCGTTGATCCAATGGTGGTAATTTCAGCAACCGGTGAACAAATTTGGAAAGCACTTGAAAATGGTGTTAGTCAATGGCCTAAACTTGAAGGTAGATTTCCTCAAGTTTCCGGTATACAATTTGCATTTGATCCAACAAAGCCTCCAGGCTCTAGAATCGATCCAAGATTTATAAAAATAGGCGACGAATACTTGGAAATGGACCAAAAATATCGTCTTGTAACGAAAGATTATCTAAGACAGGGTAAAGATGGTTATGACGTTTTTAAAGACTGTGAAATTCTATTGTCCGAAGAAGAATGTCCTGAACTCTGTACAGCAATTCAAAACCATTTTGAAGCAATCAAGATACTTACAGACCATGGGCGTTTTCATACACATCATCGACAAAGTTTAGTAGCACTTTCTCGCAGACACAGCATAATAAAGATGCATGAAATGGCGCACAGTGTAGCAGCGGATTCGTTGATAAATACAATATCAAACGCACATCCACCTCATCGACAATGCAAAAGATCAATTAGTTTAGATCCAAGAAGAAGTCTAACGAACAACAGACGGATTTCAATAGACGATATAGAATACGAACAATGTAAACTTGAACCTAAGGTTGAAGGTAGAATCATGATTGTTACTGAAGAGGTAAAACAAATTTAGCAATTTAACATTTTTTTCTATGATATAATCTATCTTTAGTGATAAAATTGAGAATAGGTTAATTTCTCCCTTGCACAATAATTTCACTTCATCCTATGCATGGCATCTCAACGTTCCCTTTTTTAATTTTTGGTTGCATTTTATAATCAAAGTTTGTTAGCTCTTTACAAAGCAAAGCTTTTTTATACAGATCTTAATGCAATTGGAAAAGGAAAGAAAAGAATTTGCAGAAAACGCAATTTTGGACGAAGTGATTCCCGAAGAACCCGAAGAGAATTAATGCGCACTTTTACGAATATTTTTGAAATTTTAAACCAAATCAATAATGTGCCTTTCTAAAGAGAAACAATGAAAGTGACTCATTAATTACCATGCAAAAGAAGTGTTTTACCCAATTGCAATTAATTTACTTTTTTTCGACGTCCGCTAATAATTCTAGTCAATGAATAAATAATTTGTTTTTAACAACTCTATTGCAATAAAGAATCGAGAAATATAGAACTCTTTTTGACTCTCACGCGAACTCTTTTCTTTTTCAATATTTCTGCGTCAGAGTTTGTATTCCATTAACTCTTTTATTACAAGTTAATTTTAACGGATTTTCCAAGTAAGAATTGAGAGTAATGATGAGAAAAAGTTCTTGCATTTTATCATAAGTTACGGCGTTTAACATTTCTATTACCGGCGAACAAAGAAACATTCGAATGGTTATGGTGCTTTTCTTAGAAAAGTTAGCCATAACGATTCAAGTGCTAAAGGATCCATAGTCCTTTTATGCACATGATGCTCGTCAGAAGTTTTATTCACATATATCTATTCAAAAATATATATTAAGAAAAATCCAAGCAATAGACTTTGCAGCATGTTACGATGAAGATCGAAATGAATCACATTTCTGATTATTCTGATCAGAGGCAACTCGTTTTTGATTCATGAATTTGATTGATCAAAAATTTCACAAATATAAATTGTCAGCGAAATTCGTTCATCGGTCCATCTAAGTTTGAAGTGAAGCTTTAATTTTTAAAATATATCGATTAAATTAATTACCATTGTAAAGGCGATGAATTAAATTAAGTTTTCGAGCGATGATTGCATCGAAAAATTAAAAAAATAAATTTGTGAATAATTTAGAATATTCATTCTTTTAAATATATTTTGCTTCTTTTAAACGTCCGACTTTTGTGAAAGCGGAATCGCTTTAGTCTCACTTCGCACGCAAAGGAATTCACCGCAAATACACATAGAAGCGAGACAAATGATGTTCACAATCCACCAGGAATAAGTATTTGGAAAGTGACCGTTGTACATTGTGGAAAAAATGAAATGAAACGTGTACGTCGTAACCGAAAAATCGAGACACGATTTAGCGCGTTGAACGAAGAACCAAAGATAGATCGCACTGAAATGAAGATTCTGTTAGTTAAACTACGAAATAGTTAAATGGAAAGCGTACCCGCAGAGGGTGTTCAAAAGGTGGACGAAGGCGAGAAAGAAACCGAAAACGGTGGTTACGTTTATCACCCGATAGCCAAAAACATAGAGCAACGATGGCGTGTACTGCGTGAGCGCACAGATGATGACGATCAGGAAGCAGAGCGACGTGTAGAACAGTGACTGAATGGTGAAGATTTGAGCGATGATCAAAATCGGGTCCCAAAAAGAGTGCCGAAATTGTCCCGTTGTTGTCGAAGCCATCGTTCACGCGACGAGCCGCCGTCGTATCGCGGAGCGCACTGCGCGACGGCGGCTGCTATCGACCATTTTTCGCGAAAAGGTCGTTTGGATATTTGCCGTTCGCTTTCATTTCGAGTTTTGAAAAATGAATTCTATTCTAGCGAAAGGACTCATCTCCCAAAGTGCGCTCAAAAAGGTGATCATTTCGCAACGCGTCACTGAACGCAATGTGCTCGTCGCGATCGCGAACACGTTTTACGGCCGCAAACAAATCGGTAAACGAGAAGTGGTCGGCTTTGGTATAACGGGTTCCTACATTTACTTCGATAAACCCGACTTTCCAATGCCAGCGATTCGATTTCGAGAAGACGACGACTACATAAAAAAACTGAGGGAGAAAGAAAAAGGCGATTGGAAAAAGCTCACAATTGATGAGAAAAAAGCCTGTACGTTTCACGCTCTCTTTTCGTCTTTTTCTCATCTCTTCCACTCATCTTTTTCATTTTTCCATTCCAGTGTACAGAGCAAGCTTTTGCAGCACAATCGCCGAAATTTCAGCACCCACAGGGGAATGGAAATCAGTTGCTGCCGGCGTTTTGTTTTTAATGGCCACTAGTTTATGGGTTTTTGCTGCACTCAAAATTTTCTGTATGTTCTGCTCTTTGACTTTCTATTGATTTTATTCACCATTTATTCAATTGCAGTCTATCCTGGATTACCGCCGACAATGTCGAAAGAGGCAAAATTCCGTCAGTTGCGTGAAAAGCTTATTTTGCAAGTGGATCCTATCGATGGTATCTCATCCAAATGGGATTACGATAATAACCGATGGAAGAAATAAACATTAGTCTAAAATAAACAAATTTCATTTAACAAAATAGTTCGATTCGTATGTAAAGTATTATTGCAAATAAAATGTCCGGTTAAATGAAATTTCGAATCACAATTAAACGATTTATGATCACGCGATCACACGTCTCGTGGGCCTTCCTTTCGAAAAATGGCTTTTTTGCGAAAATTCGCTCACCGTTTTTATTCTTTTTTAATGAAATTTCGAAAAGAACCGTTAAATCTCTTTCGAACTTTGATCGAATTAGTTACATTTTTTGCCCTGATTCATATGATATCAATTTTAATTTGGCTCATCGATATGTCGTTATATCCTTTAATTCCTTCCTGGCTCAAAATATCATTAATCTCTTTCTTTTTCGCTGATCTTAATCTCATTTCTAATTGCCAAGACGTGCTTCATTTCATGCATTGTGATCTAAACTTAGACTTTTCAATGTTTGCACTACTTTTAAAACGTTTGATTAAAATCGAATTCTCCGGCTTCGTTTACATTTGCTTTATTCTGTTTTTCAATTCAATGTGTTCATTTTTTGGGGAAGAAAGTGAGTAAATAAAGCTGATTCAGTAAATTCTTAGTAACTGAACATTCTACTTAGATTTGCGACAAGACGTCTGGTTTTGCGTTACATTTTTACAAGGTTCACTGGTGAAAGTCGGATTATTGATAATCGCTTACTCTACTATTGACTTATTGTAACTTTTTTAACAGAGGGTTTATCAACATTTCTGTCTTCAATTTTTGATTGAAATTAATATAAAAATATAAAAGTAAATGTTTCTTCTGATCATTTAATCATTTTAAAATGAGATTTAATACAGAATTTATAACAAATCACTTTATAGATCGAATAAGATTGATCTTCTATTTAAGAGTACAATATTTACATTTTCAAAAGTTCCTACCAGTTTCTTTCGGAAGGCTCTTTATATGGAAAGGAAATATATTCAAAAATATCTCGCTCTGATGCTACCACAAGCGGTTCTCCAGGAACACCAGTAGAGCCAAGTTTTCTTAAGCTGTGCTCATTCAAAGTATATCCTGTAGTTGAGAAATTTTAATGATTGAACTATGAATATAAATGCTGAGAAAGATTATCAAAACAACTTACCCTGTTCCAAAGCATGCCTTCGCATTTCTTGATTAAACATTTGGGATCCTGTAAAGTAAAGTACACCACAATAGTAATCATTGAAAGGAATGAATCTTATATCAATTCGACGATGCTTTTCGAAATTTTGTAATTTACAGACGCCCATAAATTTAGTGTCGCCCTGTGCTATGGTGTCGGTTATAAATCCTTTATTAGTCAACTTTTCAACCAATAAATTTAGATAATTGTGACTGTTTTCATCTGTTATCAGAACATCGATATCTCCGGATTCTGGTAATCCTCTCCGATAGCTGCCACAAATGGTAATTATGATGTTTTTTTCAATCTCTTTCGCAACTTTTTTTATAAATTTTTCCATTTGTTCCATTTCACTGCGAGGAATTTTCTGTTCAAAATCATTCAAATATTTTAAACCGATTTTCTGATGGTGATTCAATAAATGAATATTCTTTTTCAGCTCCTCAATGCTTGTAATACCAGATTCCATTAATTCTTTCGCAAAAACAGGACCAATTCCAGAAACTCGCGTTAAATCATTGATGATAGCGAAGTGGTCGTCTTTTCTCGCCGCATTCAATTTTTTCATTTCACCAGTATTCAAATATTCTTCGATCTTCGCGGCAATACTCTTACCAATGCCTGGTAATTTGATCGCGTCTTCGCCACTTTTCACGCGATAATTGAGATCGGACAGTGTTTTGGCCGCTTTACGATACGCTCGACTTCTGTGCACATCGCGTTTGACATTGTTTTCGTAATTCGCCAATTCATTGAGCATATCGCAAATGTCTTCATTTGGATGACTTTTCGGTTTTCGTTTTGAATCCATCTTTTATGACGCAACTGCGAAACATCTTTCTTCTGTCAGCCTTCGGGGGTCGAGAGTAAAGTGCGCTTTTGCATTTTTTATGTTTATGATTGAATTCAATTGAATTTTTGTTTATTGAAAACCATACCAACGTGTTTATGGCAATCATTCGGTTACTTGATCATCGCACTTTTGTTTTTCAATGAATGCAAAGCATTATATACTCATAGAGATCGAAAAAGAAAATTTTCTGTATAAAAATTTATTAGACGAATATTTTTCCCAATTGTTGAAGAAAAATATTTGAAATCAGTGGCAACCCCATACATAACTTAAACTTATAATTACATGTTTTAAAACTTGGCCAAATATATTTTAAGGGTTGAATACAGTTGGCTGATTAACACTTCTAGCGTTCTCAGGCAAACTTATTGGTTGATTGGCTGGCTAATGAGTTTTAGGGAGCAATCTTTAGTTTCAATATTTTCAAAGTTGAATTCATTATTTAAAAATATCAAAATTCTTTTCATTTTTAATGCAAAGTGCGTTATGATTAGAGGTGTGTTCTTTCAGCGTGGCCGAAATTTGATTTTACAAACGAGTCTTGTCGTGCTTCAAAAATCTAGAAGTTTGACGCTAAAATCCTTTAAATCGGACAACATTTATTTGCCAAAATGACAAAAATTTCACAGCTCTCGCCAATTTTTCAGCGCAACAGAAATCATGATTTTTCAAACAAGGCTATAAAAATTGATTTAAAAAACTGTTATTTTCGGTTTTAAACTAAAACTTTTAAACTAACGATGATGATACATGAAGCATTTGATAGATCAGAATTTGGTATAAGCATTTGCCTATGCAAATATTCTGGTCTCTAAAGTAAACGATCAGAAATTTTTAAAACTTTTTAGAGAAATAATTGAAAAAGAAGAGTTAGTTGAAATTAAGGAATTCAGCTTTCTTCCATCAATTATTATCTGAGCTTGAGAAGACTAAAGGACTTTCATTTGACCAACAAATTAATGTAACCGAGAAAGTTAAAAGCAAATTGGACGAAGAATTTTTAGAGAAGTTTAAAAACCCTGATTTGTTAAAAAATTATCTAGACAATTGATTATGAAAAGAGGACGAAACTTTTATTTGCTTTATTAGCAAAAATAGATTTTGACAGATCATATTATGCTTATAAATGCATATTATTAGATCGTCGTTATCGCCTCTCATCTGATAACATGAATTAGCATTTCACTTATTTTCTCGTTTTACGAAAGAAAAATCGCTAAGATAAATTAAATGATATTGCGAAATGCGCGCCATATTTTAATTCTTTAGTAAGTAAACCGATTTAAATGGTGTTCAGCTCTTATTATTTCGTACGATGAGATTTAAGCAACAATGCATTCTTAAAATCATTTCGGTCGTGTTGAAAATAAAAATAGAACAAGTGAAATTTTTGAATATTCGCCAAAACTAAAAACAAAAATAGAAGAACTCATTTGAAAAGAGAATACAAAGAGGTAAAGAAAAAACATTATTTCGAATGTAAGTCGCTTCGAAATGCCAGTAGATTTGATTCTTGAATTCCACGCACCAACTCCATATGAGCATTATAGAAAGGTACGTTAAGCAATTGTGCTCGCTCACATGCTTGATAAAATGTTAAATGCTTATAATTAGGAATGAAGCTAACCTCGTCTCACGTTGCCAAGTGGTCTTTAAACCTTGAACTTGAAATGATTTTGAGCCAAAACCTTTGAAAGCATACAAATTGACATTAAAATTCATTCTATGAAAAAATATAAGAAATTAGAGCAAAAAATGATTAAAACAGTTCTGTATGCAGTATACAGTGAAAAGAAAATGGTTGCGAATTCTTACAGTAAAAAAAAGAAAGAAAAAGGGCCCAGTAAACGCGCTGCTCGTGCGCCTCACAATTATCAGTGCATTAATAGGGCACACATTGTGCCAATTTTTTATATTTCTGTATTTCAATTATCAATTTGCAATTTATCACCAAACCATTATTAAAAGCAAAATCTTCAATGGCTTTCTTCCACATTTTATTCAGCAGTCCAGATCCAAACTCCAGTTTAGAAGTGTGCATTTAAATTTTATCGTGAGCCCTTATCAAAATTGATGCGTTTCTAAGTGTTAAAATATTTAAAAAATTAATCCGAGACCAAAAATTTTTTCGGAATTGTATATAACTTAAGTTTAAATGAAGTTTACATTATTCTTTGTTTCTAAATTTAAGCAATTAATAGGCATTCTTTTCGGCCATTTATTAAATTGATTAAAATAAAAAACTTCATTTTACGACATATTTTACATTCTTTTCTTAAAAAATTCATTTTAATTTTTTAAATGAATTCACATAAATTAAAACATCACCTAATCACACGAGTTTAGAGAATGGAAATACAAACGGATGTTCTTTTACTAATTGAAAATAATAGACCTGTAGATATAGAAATGAAATTGATTATAACCTCTCATGACAATGAAGATATAACTTTCTTACGAGCAAAAATAAGTTATTCAAGACAAATAAATTATTTAATTATAAATAGCCTTAGTCTTATATCTTTTTTTCTCATTCCTCATATTTTATAATCGATTACATTTAGAATAAAAATCATTTCTTATTGAAAGCATTCAAATAACGGTGTTGGCATAAAACCGAACTTTATGTCATCTTTTATGCTATGAATTATTGAATTAATACATATTTAAATGAAAACTTATATAAACGAATTGTAAGCGCGCCAAAAATGGCTTAGTAGCCAAACGTAATAAAATTTTTATTCTTCACAAACTTATCGCATAAATCAGAACGAAAATTTTACAGTTTCAAGTGTCATTTTTTCCTTCATTTATCTCATTATTTAATTAATTTTGAGAATAACATCTGAACAAATGTGCGATGGAAAAAATGAATTAACGCAGATTCTGTTAGATTCATTGTTTACTACTTGTAGTCTTTTGTCGTTATGTAATTTTCATTGTCAACGCTTAATTGATCACTTTAATCGAGAAAGTAATTTAGTTTAAATAGTCGAGTATCATTTCCAATGCATGATAGATGCAATTAATTGCATGGCACGCTAAAAGCAAACTTTATAAAAAGTGAAATTTGAGCAAAATCACTCGATTACATCCATGTTGCCGAATGTATTGCGAGGGTCAATTGTGAGCCCCTTTTCTTTCAAGTGTTTTTACTGCTCATCTCTTTTACGTTTATCTCTGTTGAGCACTTGAAAACTAAACGTCATTATCTTAGAGAATTTTTTCGTCATATTTTTTTACTTTGACGAAAATAAAAAAAAGCACCTTTCGATCGCTATTCCACTCACTACTCGCAAATCATATTTAGTTTCGAGCGTTAGCTATTCACCATTTGTTGTACTTTTGTTGTAAGTAAAACCCCAATTAAGTGTTAGAAGATTCTCACATTTTAAATAAGCTTTGCTTGCACTGATTTTCGGTTGTTTTGAATATTTTTTAATTAAGTTATGTGTTAATGTTTGTTAAAATGAAGAAGAAATCAAACTGGAACATAAAACCAACCAAGTTTGCTGTGAACACAATAAATCCAATTCGAAAGGTGATCGAGAATCTGAGCGTCGAGCCGAATCCAAACAAATCGTTCATTGCACTTTCAATCGGTAAATTGCTTTATCGAAAAATTATGCAAAATGAAAAATTGATCCTGCAATAGGCGATCCAACAACTTATGGTAACCTCAAACCATGCGATGAGATTATCGAAGCGATGGTCGAGAGTATAAAATCAAATGAAAATAATGGTTATTTTCCGAGTACCGGTGCGGAAAACAGCAGAAAAGCGGTTGCCGAGTATTGCTCAGTTCCTAATGCCATGCTTCAAGCCGAGGTAATTTTTAATAATTTTCTTACATAGTCACCGTATTGAGATCTCGAAAAGCTTGTGCGAAATATTAGTCGAGCATTTTGTATTGATTATTTATGCTTTTTATAGGACATCTTTTTAACAAGTGGCTGCTCCCATGCGTTAGACATGTGCATCGCTCTATTAGCCAACCCTGGTGATAACATTTTGATTCCCAGACCGGGCTTTCCTTTGTATAAAACGCTTGCTTTTGGTTATGGAATCGAGGTGAAAGAATATGACTTAGATCCAGACAAAAATTGGCAAATTGATTTGTCGCATTTAGAATCGTTAATCGACTCAAAAACAGTCGCAATTTTATATAATAACCCATCGAATCCTTGCGGGTCTGTATTTTCAGAGCAACACATCAGAGACTTACTTGAAGTTGCAGAGAGACATTGTTTACCTATAATCGCCGATGAAATTTACGAAAACATGGTATTTTCGGGAGAAAAATTTCTTCCCATTGCATCATTGACAACGGAAGTTCCAGTTTTATCATGTAGAGGAACTACCAAACGGTAAGACTCGATGTGTGTTTTTCAACCTCTAATTATGAATGGACAGTTTCTTGATTCCTGGTTACCGACTCGGTTGGATTCAAATGCACGATCGACATTGTAGATTCGGTCCGCAGGTGAGGAAAAGTTTAACTCAACTCTGTCAACGAATCATGGGAGCGAATTCCATTGTACAAGGGGCTTTACCGACTATTTTAAAGCGTACACCTGAACATTTTTATGATATGAGTGTGAAAATTGTGCAGGTATGCGAATTAAATATGATTTTAATGTACTTAGATTTGTCGCTAGGAAAACGCATTGTTCGTGTACAATACATTTGTGACAGTACCTGGTCTTTCACCTATCAAGCCAGCGGGAGCTATGTATATTATGGTACTCCGATTAGATTTTTCCTGTGGGCCCTAATTTTTTATATATTTTCAGGTTGGCGTCGATATGCGCTGCTTTCCCTCATTTAAAAATGATATGGAATTCATCGAGCGAATAGTCTCTGAAGAATCAGTATTCTGTCTTCCAGGCGCTGTTTTTAATTTCCCGAATTACTTTAGAATTGTTTTAACGCTTCCGCAGGAATTGACCAAAGAAGCATGCTTAAGGATCGCTGAATTTTGCAAAAGATACTATGTATGCTACGACTTGAAAAAGTGATATCGAAGCCAAGCGAACCAATTAAAAAAAGATAAATTTAAAATAAGTTGTAAAGATTTTTGCTGTAATTTTTTGATTAAAAAAAAAGTTAAATTATCATCTGAAGTGTTTTTACATCTAAATCAGTTTTTTTTACTTTGATACGAGCTCAAATGTTACTCAAAGGAATTTTCAAAACGTATCAATCTAAAAGATTACATGATGCCAAAGAACATAGTGTAGCTTTATTTGTTTTTTGTTTACTTTAAAAATCGTTATCAAGCTCTGCCATGTCAATCGATTCTACAGTAATAGAAATTAAGTAATGATGCATAACTTTATCTTCGTGATATAAAAAAATGATTAAAATGAACGTTGTAATTGGAAGAAAGAAATGATAGCAGCATAAAATGCCTGATGAGTTTGAAATTTTATTTTTCATTTTGTAAAAATTGATTCAATTAATTCAATTTATTCAAATTTATTTTCATTTTTACTGCTCGACGATTTATACATTTTTAATTAACTCATTATAACTCATTGGCTCAGATCTATGGGTAGGTGTACCAATTTGTTAAAATTTTTTTTAAGAAATTGTTCTAACTTGTTAAAATACGCATCAGCGGATACAATGTTCGTGAAGGAAATTACGCTCATAACATACTGAAAAGAATTAGCAGATAATATGCCGATTTCCTAAACATAAAAAAAAATTTTGATATATTCTCTTTCATTACTAAATTCCCATAGCAGTTTATTGCGGATTATTTTTCCGCAAAGGTAAAAATTGCATCATTTTTAAAAATATTTCGAAATTTTGTGGTTGACATGAATGACTTTTTATTCACAAATATCAATATGTTGACTATTATCGTGGTCAATACGAGAAATCCAAAGAGTTTTGCCGTTTGTTACAGAGCTTAGTTGCTTACTTTTAATGTTACCGATTTGATAATTCTATAATCGTAAATGACATCAAAACACGCCTTTTTACTAAATTCTTGTAAAAGATATGCTGATGTTTGCTTTTCTTATATTAACAACTTACTAATGTTTTTTCACAAAAGTTTGTTTGTCAAAAATTTGACAAAAGTTTACAAAGTTTGTTTACTTTTCCTTAAAGTTTTTTACAAATGTAAGCTTTACCTTAGATTAAAATTCCATTTAAGTTGATTTGAGATGTACAGTTTCTGAAAAAATGTTTGCCCCGGATCGACTATTTAATATCTTATCACTCTGAAACGATTTTGACCAGAGTTCGCGACAAAATTAAAAGCATTTTAAAGTAAAATCAAGCATAGTTTTCAATTTTGTTTAAATAAACAGCTTTCAGTATATTCGAATGAAGGTGAATAGCAAAATGTGTGTTTAAGTGAGTGAAGAACAGTTTTTATTTTTTTTTTTCGTTTGGCGATTTCATAAAAAGTTAATTAAATTGCTTTTGTGTTAGAATAAAAAGAAGTTAGGAAGAATTCTAAATAAATAATTTTTAAAAACGTCGGAAGCATAAATGAACACTTCAACATTATTCGAACTTTGATTGTTTGGAAATGTAGTGAGCAGCCTTAATTCAACAGAATCATTATTGCCTCAGAAAATGCATTGCCGCCATGCATATTGTTCATCGCCGTTCGAACGGTGATCAGCAAATCGAATACAGTTTTTCGTGCTTTCTTATCACATTTAAAAGCGATTGCAAACATTTGAATTTCAATGCAAAGTGAAATGTTCATTATGTTTATAAAAATTCACAAATATTTTTTCAAAACTCATTTTACAAATGTGGAATTAATGTGTGCAAAAAATAAGTGGTTTCAGTGTGACTTGTTTCGTTTTGTAAAAATAATTCACGAGTTATCATTTGTTTGTTAAACGACGATTTTGAGCCAACCTCAACCCTTTTTATTCAATCTCATCGTTTTTCGACTTCATCAATGGTAAGTTTAGCAATTATTTGCGCGTTTATTCATTGTAAATATGTCACAAAAATAATTTAATTTAATGCTGTAAAGGTAGTAATGCCTTAAAAAGCTAAGAATAAAG
>NCKU01004254.1:2194-12734 GCA_003675995.1 Dinothrombium tinctorium | reverse complement strand
AAGTAAACTTAAAACAGTCGTTTCAAGAGAAATTGAAAATTTAAAACAATTGGGTTCTTTTAAAAGCTATTTGATCAGTTAAGAAAATGATTCTTGTGAGATAGTGTTTGATTGTCTGATTGTTAATAAGAACATTTAACTTAAATTTCAACGATAAAGTTTAGAAATCTATATTTGCATTATTCTTTAAAAAGTACAAAATAATTTCTCTTTTTAACATTTGACCAGATTTATTTTTAAAGAATGGGCATATCTAAAAATATTTATTTACATTGTTGGATAAAACCCTTTTCAATGGTTCAATTCAATTGTTTTCAATTATTTTAAAAACTTATTCATAATTAAAGTTTCTAGTCCGTAATACAAAACTGACAGACGAATGGAATCGATTTCAAACCAAAGAACAAAAATAAACACAAAACACAAATTAGACCACTGTGTTGTTTTCACTTAATAAAATATTTAAACACATTCCATACGTTAGAAAAAAATTTAAATTTAAAACTTATATTCAAAGTCATTTAGCCATTCAGCGCACTTCAAATCGTTCTGCTTGTTTTCACCTTTTAAAACTCGGCGTGTTTATCAAATGAATTTTGCGTTTAGAGAACACTTTTCACTCACTCAAATAATGTTTGATAGCATGTTATAAATTCAACTGATTTCATTGATTTTACAAATATTCAATGTAACGAAAACTTTTAAAAATATGAATCGCCATCTTCTAGATCATAAGTAAACTACAAATCCATATTATAAAAACATTTTTTAATAAAAATTTTTAATTTCTTTTTCTTTCTCTTTAAATCAATGCAAATATTTTTTTATTATGCATTCGCTTTGAAAAAAGTTTATTTTTAAACCACTTGTCAATAGTATAGAGCATTCGAAATATTTTTGCGAAATATGTTAAAATCTATTGCGTCTATTTCAGCAAATGGCACATGTCTTGCTTGAAAGTGAGAATTCGCTTTGTTAATTATGGAGAATGATATTTTTCGATTGTAGATGAAGTTAATGCACAAGACACAGTGACTGCCAAAAATTTACTTATTTCAACATTAAATAAATGGATAAGATAAATAACTTTTTGGCAGTCACTTAACAAAGTTGCATTTGATTATAGATCTCTGCTTTCCAACGAAAAGCTACGCTTATTTTCATTTTTTTCAATTATAATAAATTAACTCGCTTTCTAATTTAGAATATTTTCTAATTTTGACTTGATCGTCATAAGTGAATGTTTAAATTTTAAAAGCGAAAGCTGATTTTTCGAATGAAAGGCTAAATTTAAAGTTTTTTTTCGATATTTAACAACTTAAATTTTAAAAACTATATTTAAACTACATAAATATTGAAACATTTTTTCAAATGTTGGTGAAAATTTTTACATTTTCGGATTGTGAAATAGGATATTCGCGAAAGCACGTTTATTAAGTTTTTTTTTTGATTAATTCGAGATATTTTTCTTAGTTTGTAAGTGGTCTCAGCGTTGTAGAGATTATTAAAAAAAAAAAAATCTCAACGTTTCATTAATGGCTCAAAATTCTTCTGTAATCTAAAATTTTTTATCTTGATCGAAACATTTACTCATATCAAAAGTTATCGTTCGCTGCTATTTTCTTACGATTGCCTCGTTCATTATTGAATTTGGTTTGATGAGAAAGCTTTTGCTCAAAACGAGCTTAGCTCATTTAATCTTTTTTCTAATTTTTTTCATTTTTACGTTTCAAAAAATGCAATTCTTTTGTTATTCGACTAATTTTATTCATAAACCAACACAAAAAATGCTCAAAGGTAGAAATTATATTTGTTTATTATATTAATTAAAACAAATCACAACATATTTCATAATTTGATAATGAAAATTTTGCTCCAATTCCTCTAAAACTTTTTCACCCAAATCGTCTCATCTTATAGTTCTTTCTAAACGAAAATTAATAATTTAAAAGCACTTGAGAAGTTTTTTTTGTATAAATGAGCATGAAAATCCATAAAACTATCAATTCAATATTCACATTCTTTTAAAATGCTTCTCAATTGTTAGCTGTTAATTTTAAAATTTTAATATGAATGAAAAATCAAATAATTAACACTTCGAACAGTTAATACTTAAAAATACAAATGAATGTATAATATTATTCGAGATGCAAATCTTATCGATAATCTTTTCTACTCCTTGTTTCAGGTCATTTGCTCTCTATCAAGATAAGTTTTAAGTAACAGTTTTTATGCTAAAAAACCTTCTGATATAGGAATAAAGTAATTGACAAGAATTTCTATATTATTTTAAATTTTTAATTCAATGATTAGCAATTTAAATAATAGGAAAGCAAAAGAAAACAAATGACTTTACTCATACATTTAAATAAATAAAATTATGGCTCTGCCATTAAAAAAGAAAGTTGAAAAAGAAATGAAAACGAAACAAATTTTTAAACTCTTAACAATTAAATTTTAGTAAAAACAATAATCTCAATATATTTTAAATGATTAAATAATTCAAATTGTTAAAGTTATTAAAAGAACTAAATTAAGATATTGTTTTGATGAGATGAAACTTTCTCAATGAAGTGTGAATGCTAAATTAAAAATAAAGTGTTTAGTATGTTAATCAACAAAAATTTTACTTTTACATTTAAAAAAGAAAACAAACAATTTGAGAAAAAAAAAATTCGTACTTAGTAAAGAGGTCATCAAAGCAAAATGACCATTTTTGCTTCTTCATTCGCTTTTCACTTTTTAGTTTTTTGGGTATTCAAACCGTAGCTTAAATCTTCAGCATTTTCAATTATTACAGTTATTATTTCAAGAATTTTGAATGAAAACATTTTTTCTTGCTTGTAATTTTTACTATTCTGGGAACAAACATTTTTCGTGCGATAAGAAAATTTTTCACTCGCAGCAATAAGTGAAGCAATGCATTAAAATAAAATCATAATTTGTCGTTGCACTAAACTTAATGTGTTTGTCATTTCTTTTTTCGAAATAAGAAAGCGTGAAAATCAAACACCTATAAAAACGATTGACACAACTATAAGACTAAGAAACGAACATTCTTAATCACTGAAGCATCATTTCTTGAAAGAATGGCTATTTTTAGCAGAGATGAAGCGATTAAATAAACAACATTTGGAAAAAGTGAAAATAAGCACCAATTATTTTATTGCGAACTAAACAGCAACGTGATATGTTTTGAACGAACTGAATTTTGTTTAGTCGAAATTGAGCTGTTTACGGTTGCGGTATCAACTTTTCGCTTTTATATTAGGTGAAATTTTAAAATTTTTATTCGTCACTTATGGTTTGAAAAAACACTGTTCCGCTGCTTCTAACTATGAACTCAGAATTTTACCTCTTGTTGAGTGTTGTGTTTGCTCTTTTCTTATCTTCAAAAGCTCAATTGAGTAAGTTTTTGTAAAATTTTTAAATTATTCATTTAATTGTTTTTTAATTTGAATAATGTTTTTAATAGCGTTCGCGAGAGAGAATTTGGTTAAAATTGGTTACTGCGAAAAGAAAAGTAACGCTTTGTGCGATTTAAAATGTATTACGAAACGATTTCCAGGAGGTTTTTGCACTCCATGGTTATTTAAAGTATCTTGTCATTGTTTTTTTATTGATAATAGTGTGAATGTAATTGAAATTTAGAAATAAGTCATAATAAATGCATTATTCATTGATTATTTTGTTTTTATATTTAGCAGAACTTTAATTTTTAATATGCTAAAGTTGGCAAAGCACTTTATACACTTTTTGGCCATCGAAGTGCTTCACTTCAAAAGCGTAAAGCAAGCATCAAGTTTAAATTTAAATAAGATGAAATTTAATTATATCGAGAGGAATAGCGATTTCGATTTGAATATTGTGTTCAAAATGTTGTTAAATATGCGTTTTTGTGCTTATAAATTTGCATTTTCTGTCTTTAAATTTAATATTGAACGCTTTAAATGGAAAAGCTAAGTAACTTAAATATAATTAAAAATTTAACCTTTAAAAACTAAACAAGCATTTCTTTTAAATAATTTTATCTTACCTAAATAATTGTTGAATGTATAATTTATAGTTTAATAAAATTAAATTAATAAGACAAATTTGTTGGCTTGGAACGAACAATAATCTTTTAAATTTTTTGCTCACTGTTTTTCTCATGATTAAATTCTCTTAAACTTTTCCAATGCTCTACAAGCCTTGTCTTGTTTCTCCGACGACTCTGGGTCAAAATAAACTAGATTGTCTACAATGTTCAATGCAAAAAACGAATATTTCATATCATTTCCTCATAATTTTTTAGTGTAATGGTCGAAACGAAGTTCCAAATGCAGACACTTTGAATTAATTTTTTGTAAAATACATTTTTTAAAAATTCAGATTATAATGGCGAAAAACAAGAAATCAAAAATCGGTTAAAACGCGTGACCCATATTTGAAAAAAAGTTAAGCGAAAAAGAGAGAATTAAAAACGAGCAGCTATGCATTAAACAATATAACGTGCAAGCAACTTGCCGCAAAGCGTAAACTTTTAAAAAGTTTTAAAAGTGAAATGAAGTAAGGAGAAAAAAAAGAGAAGCGAATGAAGTTCGAGCGAACTTTCCTCAAAACCATTTCATGTAATGGTTTGATTTTCATTGCTCGATGCTGCTGCTCAACGAATTTGACCCAAAAAAATTTTTGATTATTAAACACTTTAGAAAAAAATTCGACACTCAAACGACGCTTTTCGTCTTAAGCAGACTATTGTTGTATTCAAACTTTTGTAGTTATTAAATTGTTATTTTAAAAATTTCGTAAATTTTTTATATTTTTGCGTGAAGCCCATAAATATTTTTATTGACTATTTTTTAAATTCATTCAATTCGAAAAGAAAGTTTTTACTTCGAAGTTTGTTTCGCAAAATGTGTTTCAAGGAAAACGCCTGTTGTTTTGAGATCGAGAAGCGTCTATTTCGCCTATGAAAGCGGAAAATTCATATGTGATTGCTGCCTCTCGTATCAGAAGTAGCGTCGTTTTTTACAGTGATTTATAAAAAAGTAGATTCTTCATCGAGAGCAGAAAAAGATTGAAAATTCAACCAACTTGTTTAGACGCAATTTTTCCGCTTGAAATTGTTTTCATTTTTCTTAAGTACTTATATTCGAATCAATTTTTGAAACTTATCTTGCTAAACGAAGTGTTGAATATAAAAATCGAGTGCATTGTCATCATCTATCGTATGCTACTCAGTTTAGCTTTATTGCGAACATCGTTTTGTGTGAAAATGTCAATGGTTGTGAAGCGTTTAATCGAGCTGCTCGAACAGCAAGCTGACCCACGTACTAAAAAGTTTGCTTTCGTCAATGGTTCGCCGTTTAAATTTTACGCTTTCATCTGTGTATTCTTGCTTATAATCAAATCGTTATTTCTATTCAAAAATAATTTCGATTTAAGACCGATTAAATTAATTTTAAATGGATTCATTTTTGGATGCTATCTGGTTGGACTTCTTTTCGGTATTTGGTTATGTGACGGCGCCCGAGTGTTTAAAGATTGTTCGCCATTGAATCCAGACACAACCGATTTGAAACAATGGTTCACCGTTTATGTTTCTTACATGTTTCTTTTGATGAAAGTGTTCGAAATCGGTATCAACTCATTGACAACATTTAACGAGAAAAGCAATTCATTACCACCACCTCTGGTGATGGCTAAAGGATTGCTCGAAACAGCGTTCTTATTCATCGTTGTAAAACTTTATCCTGGAGGAATAATGTTCTTCTTCGGTGTTTTCGAAGGTCTTGCTTCGTGTATTGAGTACGCTCATCAGACGCTGGTGTTAGCGAGCTCAGAGATGCGACCTGATCCTAAATGGCGTAAAATGATCACAGTAGTTCGGTATCTACAGTACATTTTAACTGCAGCACACGGCCTCTATTTCATCATGCAACCGTCTTGTGTTGCACCTCGAGAATCTCTTATCTTGCAAGTTGTTTATTGTGTGCTCAACTTGGTTCTTGTAAAACTTAACGCTGCTCGAGAAGACATCAACGCCTAAAAAAATCATGTCGAGTGAATTCATAGTTCTAACCATGCGAGTTTTTTATGAGAGACTAAACTGATAAACATGTTTGTGTGGTTCAAATAACCGACTAATGAAAAAATGGTTGCTTCAGCACGTGTTGATCATTTCGCAATTGGTGCGAATCAGAAGACTTGTTTTGATTGTTAATTTGAAAAAAAAACTTGCTTCAACTCAAAATTATTTTCTTTTGGCTCAAAAAAAAAATAGAAATTTGTAGTAAGCTTTAAAATTCATTTTCTTCCCAATCATAAATTACGAATGTTACTTTAACGATTGTAAATAAATTTTTTTTTTCAAACAATATTTGACTCGAGGAAAATTGTTAAAAAATTAAGAAAGGCGTGTAAAATTAAAATGCTGTCAAACTATTTTTTTAAACAAATGGAAAATGAATAAGAGGAAAAAGTAATTAATTTTGCCTTTATGAAAACAAATTTAATTTAAATTAAAAGCAGAATTTTCGTTACTTTTATTACATCATTTTCAAAACAATTCATCAAATAAGATAAAAAAATGAAATTAGTAGATTCCATCAAAAATTTTATTCTTTTTGGGATTTTCACTGGTATTAAAATAAGATTAGGTTTTTAAAGCGCCAGGTAACAAACATTGTTCTCAAGTGAAATTCTCGCTTTGGGCATTTGCTTGAAACACATCACGAAAGCAAAACTGCCATTTGACTTCAGAAATAAAGAAAATGTCAAAAGTGCAATGAGGAAAAACTTTTCGTTTTCTACAGAAAACAATAAATGAACAAAGGGTGAATATCTTTCTCGTCAGCACGAAAGTTTAAATACAATACTGGACAAAAGTTTCCTGTCTTATTCATTTATTAAATATAGACATAAACCAGTCCTGACTACAGAATGACAAATATCTTTCTGACCAACGCCGTATACGCTAATATTGCCCAGAATGGTCTCAATTCTCTTATCGTTAAACTAAAGCTCATTGTTCGTTGAAAGTGAAGAATGGGACTGAAAACTTCAAGCACAGTATTCATACGAGTTGAAATCCAAGTTGATCACAAATTGTTGAGCTTACCTTTTTCATTTACCATTTAATTAAAAAGTTTAAGTAAAATTATATTTTTAAAAAACTTTTACAAGTTAACGTTTTGTTTTTTAAATTTGGAAAAATTTCACTTTTTAAACTTATTTTTGTTATCATTTAACTGATGTTTAACTGTGAACAATAAAATTTGAAAATTCATAAAAGGATTTATAAGAGTTTTATAAAGAAAAATTTTGCGAAGAAATATGGTGAAATTTTACATTCAAAGTCAAAGTGAGTTTTCTTTTTCATTCTATTGTTTAAGAAATTCTTATGACATTTCTCAAATATTGTTCACTTCATTGATGCTTTGACTTAAGATAAGAAATAGTTTTTTATAAACTAAAACAAGCATTTAATGAAGTGCAACTTGTCGAACGCTTCTTTTTTTTAGAATTCCTGTAATACCATTTAAAAATCGTTAGTTTTCTCATTCAATTTACATTTGTAGCTGTAAATTAATTTTTAAATAAACTTCTTATCATTTAGGAAAATTTTAATGAATAAAAGTTGTTTTTAGTATCGAAGTTGATCAGGAAATATTTATTTCAATTTTTAAATATTTAGTAAATTTTAAAATAATTTGTGAGATATAGTAGGTTAGTACATATTTGGAATTTTTATGCTTTATTTAACAAGCCATTTTCTCAAAATTTTAACTTTACATTTGCTACCTTAACTTAATTTTCTCAAACAAAAGCAAAGTTGTATTTTTAAAAATTTCGATTTGTGCTTTGATTAATGTTATTCAACTTCAAAGTTTTGGTATTATTCTACAGGGTGTTTCTTCGAAATGTCCAAAGTGTTTTAGTTTTTTACTAATATTCGCGAATCGAATCGAATTGTCATCAAGTTAATCAATTCACACGCTAAAATGCGCATTTTTCGCATTTTAAACCGAAAAACGCATATTTTAAGTGAATGATTTTAATAAATTAATGAGTGTTCGAAATGTTTTGATTACTTTTGTGACAAAAAAAAAGAAAGAAGAAAGGACAGCCACAGAAATGACAGAGATGTCGAGCAAAATGTTAAATGATTAATAAAAATTAGAACAACAAGACAATTTAAGAACTAAAAACTGCAAATACTAGACGAAAAGTTAGTTAGAATTAATTCAAATTTCTTTGACTTAAAAAAAAAATTTTGGAGGTAAAGAAAATCTAAATTTAAAGTGACTAATAGTAGAATAAAGAGAAGATATGAACTTTAGCCGCATAAAATAATTCAAATAACGATTTATAGGCAAGATTATAATTTCAGAGCTTATTTCTGCAGCTGGCAAGATTTGTTTATCAATCAGCATTAATATCTCAAAATTGTGAAGATTTTGGCTGATGAGCGCTTAAAAGTAGCAGTGAATCTTTCGAGTACAATTATTTCGCTTAAAAAATCACCATAATAAGATGAAAAGCATGCCTTTTTGGGTGACTCAATTTAAAATCCGTAGCGATCATTTTGAAAAATAAAAGTGTCAAAGCGTTTTGCGGATATTGAACTTTGTTTAATGTTCAAAATTGAGTTGTCAGAGTTTTATTTTTAGAAGTTAAGGAAAACACTGTAGACATCTTTAAAGAAATATCCTATATAATACTTTAGGTAAAGCATATTTGTTCTTTGTTTGGAAAATATTGTCAAGGAGAACGCATACAAGTTATCATGTGAATTGAGAAGATGCTGCATTAAGCTGAAGTTTTATGCAGAAATAATCAAAAGTTAACTTTGCATTGCAGTGTGTAGTTAAGTGATTTATGCTAAATACTGTTTTCTGTAAATTTATTTAAAAAATATTCAGCTAAAAAGGCGTAAAGAATGTTCCTAGAGTGAAATTGAGTTATAAATCAGCCGTCAGATGGCAGGATTGTCAAAATTTATTCATTCAAAGGTTGTAAGGCTCATTCTAATTTTTAATTATAAAGATCAACATTTTACACAGATTCTCGCTTGTTTTCTTTGTTTTATAATGTTTACGTTTGCATTTAATCAGGCTTTTTGTTAAAAGATCGAAATTAAACCATTAACCTACTACGATTCAAAATGAAGTTTTTCGATTATCGAAAGTGAGCTTAACTGCAAAGCCAATTTAACGAGACCCTTTATTCATTATGTTGCTTTGCAGTTAAGCTCATCTTTCGATTATCGAAACATTTTATTTTGCACCAGTAGTACATCGCCTTTTATAGGAGAGTGGCTGGTATGACATTTTAAATTTTAAGTTTCGATTGCTTTATTTTGATTATTTGTTGCTAATTTAAACTCATGTTTTTAATTTAATTACTTAAATTGTACACAAAGTTCTTACCCAAAACAGTAAAAGATTATCTAAAAACTAAAGAACTAAAAAGTTTTACAAGATTTTAGACAAAATCAAGAGGAAGAGATTAAAACCTCGTTAAAGCACAATTTTAACTCTTTAATTTTCAATATATAAAACACACAACTTTACAATAAAGTATGAAATGATTTCGAAATTGCTTTAAGTGTTTGAAGATTGTTTACACTTTTTAATTTGATCTATGAAACCTTTATTTTCTATGATGAATCGCTTAAAATATTTAACAAGCAAACTTCTTTTCGTGTCTGATCCATATTTCAATGAAACTTAATATGCATATAGAACTTCATCTGGGTGTTAAGAATTCCCCCATCATCGTGCGAATTTTGCGCGTGAAGCAAGTTATTCGCATGCAAACTTTAACATTAAGTGTATAGCAAAAAATTGTTTTTTCGATTGTAGGCCTGAACCTCAACCGATTTTCATTCGGTTTGTTTTAAATGTTCAACAAATTATGTGCAAGATATTTATATTTTTATCTGTATTATTATTTATGTTAAAGTAACGTAAGAGCATATTTTCAGGACTTTTATACAGAATTATCAGACATCTTTCATAAAACAGTAGCTGAATAGTGGTTTCATTTAAAACAAACCGAATGAAAATCGGTTGAGATTTAGGCTCACAATCGAAAAAAATTTTCTGCTATARACTTAATGTTAAAATTGCACGCGAATAACTTGCCTCACGCGCAAAATTCACAACAATGATGGGGATAATTCTAAACASACATRAAGTTCTATCTGAATGCTAACAAGCGAAGGTATAAAGTTGAAATCATTTTGAAACCTATAACACTTGATAGAATCTCATTAGTGTTAAATGAAGTTGCAATATTAATTGCCAACTCTCATTTTCTCAAGATACAACAGGCCAAAATTTCACTTCATTCATTGAAATACATTATACAAGCTGTTCAAAAAGTAAGAAATCACTTTTTTGAGTAAAAATAACCCGCAAAAGAGATAAAATATAGTAATACTTTTGATGTCAAAATAATCGTCGTTTACCGATGAAAAACTTTTATATTGAACATTTTATTGAAAGATTTTGCATTTAAATGATACTTGAGGAAAATTAGAGGTCACTTTCGA
>NCKU01004253.1:0-12739 GCA_003675995.1 Dinothrombium tinctorium | reverse complement strand
ATTACAATCTTTGTAAACTTTTTCGTGACGTTGTGCGTATGACGTTTTTAAGCTCATCCCAATCGAAACTTTCTCTTCACTCTGTGTATAGTAGAATATCTGAAGAGGAATGGCGCTTCTAGCTTTGCAGCAAGGCAATGTGTATATGAAAACAATATCTATTAAAAACTAAACATTTTAGCTAAGCAACCAATTATTGCATAGATGAAATGTGTGATAAAGTTTCGATATCAGTTTTTTTTTATTTTTATGAAATCCTTAACGATTCTCAAAGTAGTGAACATAAAGTGTATAGCCAGAATACTTTGAATTAGAAAATATGTTCTCGATTTTGATGACATATTTTGTTTTAAAAGCCTAAAGAAATAAATAAATTACTACATGAAACAAGAGCTAAAGATAATACAACCGTAAAGAAAATTGAAAATAATTACTAACAAGTGAGTATAAAATTTTATCAGAGAAATGCTTCATTGCATTCCAACTGTCACTTCTTCATTCGTAAAAATAATTCATTTATTTCAAAAGTACGATACGTACGTATCGTGCTTCACAATGCATTGTTAGAAAAGCGTTTTGAAATAAATAAATTTAATTGCTTTTTTACGAAATTGAAAACAAAAAAGTTTTTACTAATTATTAATCAATTGATTTTCAGGGTTTAAAGATTTAGGTTGTGCGCTTGTATACTTTTTCAAATGATTTTTTTTTGTGAAAATACATTGAAACTCTAAAATCAATATCGAAGGTTTATATTGTGTTATAAAAAGTTTTACGCCATTCATTTGATGGCATCTTATCGAAAGAGCTGAAATAACATTAAAAAATAATTTATTAGTTGACATTCTCAAAAATTAAGCAATAAAACTTCCATTTCGGCCTTTCGACAATTAATTCATATTTTATCACGCTTTAAGTAAACTTTTATGTGTACATAAAATTAGAGATTTAAGTATTTCTATTCTATGCTTCAACTCGCTTATTTGACCGCGAATGGCGTCAATTAAAGTTGTCGTTTCATAAAATCCGCGCGGAAATAATCTTCGAGAAGCGAATATAATTCTCAAATCATTATCGCAATTATCTTTTTCATTTTTGCGCGAAAATCGTTTTGAAGATTTGCGACCAAAATTGAGAATGATTCGTAGAGTAGCAGTTTAATGCTTGTCACCGAAAAAAGCACAATACTCCAGCTTTAAATGCAATCATTGAACCGATTATTTTTTATCTTTTCTCCTCTATTTTTTCACCGAAATTTTGGCAAAAGAAAAAGACAAAATCGAGACGCGGAAAGAAGCGAATTCGAGTTATTCAGAGAGCATTTTTCTCTTTTCGTTTTAAAATTATTAAACTTTCTCATTGCTGAACAACTCACATAACTGAACAGATCACAAATTTGTTATACTAATCATTGTTTGAATGTAGTGTGTGTGTGTGTGATGCAAAGTAATAGTAAGTGGTATATCATCTAATAAACATAAGTGGTCGGTATTTTTGCTATTCTTGTTCGAAGAAACATCATCAACTTAATACATGCTGTTGTATATTTGTGAAACCGTTGCGTTCGCTTTGCTTATAATTGATAATAAAGAAAAAGCACTTTTCTTTTAAAAAGATTTATGATCTCAATGAAGACAAAATAGAAGTGAGCGCACACCGAGCAAACTTTTTCATAGCCAGAATTGAATAAAGCACAATCAAGTAAATTGAATTTGAGGTGAATGTCGACAATTGACCCTTGCCATTATGAAAATGGACACGATTTGAACTTTTTTCTCGTTTCGCTTTTTTAATGATCGAAAGAAAGCAAAATGTTTTTGTTATATTCGCTTTGAAATTCTTTCGATAATTTTCAAATCGAGTTTAACGAAAGCGATTTATTTCGGTGCAAACTTTAAATGCATCTTTCCTGTAATCGATTGATGCGTTTGAATCTAGTGATTCCAGTTTTCCGTTTTCACTCATTTAAAAGCGAATCGATTTTTAGAAGTTATTAATTATACATTTTTTCGTTGCGCAAAACTCGTGTTTTTTTTCGAAAGTCCAAAAAAGTTTGACTTACTTGAAATATAATTAGCAAATGCGTGTGTAATTTAAAATTAACGTTACGTTGGTTTAATTCTCATTTTTAATTTCGAGAGGAAAAATCAATATAAATACGGTGAGAAGAAAAACAAATTTTGTCGCTTAACTCTTTTGGTAGAAAGTGAAGGCAAACATTGCTACAAAGTTAATGCATTTTATTGACTAATTAAAATCAATACATTTTCGACTTTGGAGTAGAAAAGTTTTTTTGCGAATTGCGTTCAAAACGAGAAAAGATCGACTATTTAAAAATTTTCAAAAACATAAATTAAGTTGCATCGTTCGTAATTGCGATCGAATGCTTGCAAACTTTTACTCGATCCTCTCTCATCTCTCTTTTGGCACTTTGCACTCAATTCGCGCTCTTCTCTTTTTTGCTTTCTTCAAATTTTGCTTTTGTTTTGAAAACTAAAAACGAAGACAACAGCGAGAGAAGAATGGCTTAAAATGAACACTTTCGCTTTTTCTCGTTCAAAGCACACGATTCTCTTTCTTTTTGGTGTTCGAAAAAATTGATTTTTGTACAGTTAAAAAATGAAATGTAGCCATGTATAAAAAGCGAATAGAGCGAGAAAAAAGAGCGAAGCTGCTAACTTTTTCAACGTAATTACTTTTCTAATAAATCATTTTCGCATCGAATCCTCGCGCATCAATCGTTTAATTGGTGTTCCGTAAAAACTTAACACTTATTTTTATTTTCACGCACTCCACTGTTTAACTTTCTTCAATTCATTGAATCTCATAGATCTCTGCTTCGATTGACGTTTATAAGTACTGTATTTTTCGCACTTAAATTAATTTACATTGTCATATAAAATTCTTTGCAGCGTTGTTTGCTTCTAATTGCTTTCACTAGAAATCAATCAATTCACAAGAATCGGATCGACACGACCATACGCTAATATTTTGGCTTTTTTCCTCTCCTATTTTCAAAAATTGGCTCTTAAAATTATTTTTATTACTGTTGGTTTCTTTCGTAAAATGAAGCCAAAAAACTAATTTTTGTTTCCACTTTTAAAAGCTGAATTTAGCCGCAATAAGCGAAAGTAACATTTTTAAAGCGAAGTTATATTGAAGAAATGCTAGCGCCTAGAATTGAAAGTGTTTTTTAAAATTCACTTCTCGCAAAAATACAATTCATTTTATAACACCTGAAGGTATTTAATTTTTTGTTTGAAGAAAAGTTATTCGAGCATTTTTAACAATAGAAATTTTCTATAAAAAGCAATATTTGAAAATGCAGCACCAATGCCTACTTTAAAACCCGTCATTTTTATTTTTTAAATTGCTATGCTTGTTTTATTAATGTTATTCTGTAAAGGCCAAAAAATTTTTCTATATAGGGTGTATTTTATGAAACTGCAAAACTTTAATCGCGAATAATTAACATTAGGTTTATAAAAACCTTTTATTTTATATAACATTTGCCGCGTAAAATTTATTAAAAGTTGCTTCCTATAAATGTATAAAAAAAAATTCAAGAATGTCAATATTGATTATTTTTTGTGACTAATAAATTAAGAAAATTCTTAAGTTCAAACGGCTGAAATTTTGAAGAAAATTCATGAGAATACATATTTCTGTCAAAATATTTTGTGATAATATACATTAAATATGTCCTTATCATTTGGATAAGATATTAAAACATTCTGGCAGTAGCTTTACGTTCAATATAAAAATTATATTATATCAATTTAATAGGGAACAGCATGTGCTGTAAATGAAATGAATCGTTCTCACTCTCTCCCTGAAAAGAGAATTAAAGAAGTATTTTGGAATTGATAATGTAATCGTAGATACGTTGTAACGAGTGTGTCAATAACTAGTAAGCTTTTGTACTTAGCTAAATAAGTTGTATTTTATCTCTAGAATTTGATTCACAAAACAAGATTAATTAAATGAATTCAATTAACAAAAATAAGTTTCATTGTTGTGCTATTATGTAAATTTGTGAATTAAAAGCATAAAACAAAATGAAAAGTAATGTTCTAAGCAAAAGATCAATTAGAAAATAGTTTTTTTTTATTTAATTTAAACTTTTTGATTTCGTCGATTCAGCAAATAAAAAGCGAAGCTTTTTTCACTTTTGAAATTTCTCTTACTTCAAAATAAGTGATTGTATTTTTGTACAATTTTGATGAAAATAAGTCGCAATATATTCATTTTTCATACGACTCGTCTTCCTAATCTTCATTCATTTGTTATTATCTCTTCAAGCAGATTTGTTTGCTTTGTTTGTGCTTTGTGTCGTTTTCTTTATTTGTATAAATTGCAAAAAAAAGTGAGTATAGCAAGTGAATCCATTTGTGACAGAAATACATTTCTCAAACTGCAATGTTTTTTGCTAACATCGAGATTCGAAATATTTTTTCGTGTTTTGCTCGTTCTTCTCAATAAACTCAAAAATGATATCTTAATATATTATTGTACTTACGAACAAAACCAAGAATTTTAGAGTTACCATACTAGATTGTGAAAAATCATTTTCAGACGACTTTTTCTTTTTTCTTCCTCTTTCCATTTAGATTCGGTGAAAATAAAAGAGTGGCGAATACAAACTCATCTAAAAGTTTGATCTTTAATATTTTTCGTTAGGAGTAGAATAAAAATACCTGAAAATCTATTTTAATCAAACAATTAATGATTATGAACTTAATGAATCACATAAATTATGTATATAGTTTTCAAGGAACAAAAGATAATTTCTATAAAGACTCTTCGTCTTGTTCAATAAAAAAAAGTTCTTTATATTATATAAGACTAATAGGACTGGAACATTTTTGTCTATGCGAAAATCGGAGTAAATGTCTTTTTTTTAAATCAAAGTTTAATTATTATTTTTAAAATGTTTCGATTTATTTAAATATGGATGTAGTTTAAAATTCAAGAAATTGAAAATTTGAACAAATTTTTAATGGAATCGTTCCTATTCGAAGCATCAAAGCTTTTTATTTTTTTATTTATCAGGTAATTTTTGAGAATAATAAACAATCTAGTGGAGATAAAAAAATTTCAATTTAATTTCTCCCTGCATGCGCTTATTAGAAATAAAATATTGAATGAGTTCTATTCGTTTACCTTTTAAAAGACAAATTTTTACAGATATTATTAAAAGCTTAATATCGCCTGAATTTTAATGCTTCTGATGAAATTACAATCAAAATTTTAGTTTTCAAAAATTCAAACAATTAAAATAAACTAATTAAGTTTAGCTAATTGAAATTTTTTAAAAACTTTGTAAAAACTTTTTAATTTTTTGAAATTTGTTAATTAAAGCGCTTGATTCAGCATTTTCGCATAAACCCAGGATTAAGAAAGTGAAGTAGATGCATGAAAAAGCTCACACCAATCTTTTGCTTCAGAATTGCGGCTTAATTAGAAGAAACAGAAGCGTGAAATAGCAGCAAACAAACTGTTACAACTGATGTTCGCATTGATAATGACAAATGCTAAAGCATTCGATGCCTTATGTTAATTCACAAACTCTAATGTAAATGAGAAGCAATCAGATCTTACCCTTTGATTGTATTGAGAGAACTATTTGAGATAGAAATGTTTCATCAACTTCATATTGTTTAAGTGACAATGGATAATCCTTAGTAACAGCTGTGTTTGTTATCGCTTGAAGCAAAGTGATTAACGTCAAGTCAAAATAAAAAATAATGAAAGGTTTAATAAGATTTTATCATAGGTTTAACTGACGGCAGATATATGCACAATCGAAAAAATTTAGAAGCAGCGTTTTCATATTTTGAGATATTTTTCAACGCCAATACCACCAACAAAATCGACCAGGAAAAAGAATTTTAATGCTTATAAACACTTTCACTCATTTTCGGAGAAGAGAAATACCACAAAAGAATGCTGTTTGATTGAACTAATAACAAGAAAAAAACAATTTCAACTGCTTAACAAGCTATTTACTTATATTTCGATTAACTTCTTCATCTTTTTTGTATTTAACCAGGACAGCAATGAAAACAAATAGAAGAAATTTTTTGAATAACTTTTATTTGATAGTTTCACGGGCTTAAAATCGTTAACACATGATAAGCACAAAAAATTTGATAAAAAATAATTTCCTCTTTGCTTTTGAACTTTGAAAGAGAGAGTTTGAAGTAGACTATTGTTTTTAATTCGAGAAATAAATTGATAACAAAAGCTAAATTCTACCTAATTCTTTTAGCTTGGCTAACAACTCATCGACATCCTTCACTTTAGCGCCTGCTTCTCTAACAGGAGGATCTTCAACCGAAATAACCTCAATTTTCGGAGAGAGATCAACGCCTAAATCAACTGGTTTTTTCTTGTCAATAGGCTTTTTCTTGGCTTTCTGCGTAAAAATGTCAGTCAAAAACTGTGAAAATAAATGATACAATGAAGAAAATCTTACCATAATGTTGGGCAAAGTAGCATATCTGGGCTCGTTCAAACGCAAATCGCTACTGATAACAGCAGGAAGCTTTACTTTGATCGTCTCTAAGCCACCGTCCACTTCTCGAGTGACTTTCAAATGATCGCCATCCTTCTCGATTTTCGAAGCAAAAGTAGCCTGTGGCCAATCGAGAAAAGCGGCGGTCATTTGAGCAGTTTGGTTTGCATCGTCATCGATCGCCTGCTTACCAACGATTACTACATCGATTTTCTCATCTTTCGCTAATTTCGCCAATATTTTCGAAACATGAATCGGTTGCATATTCGAATAATCTTTGGGATCGACTTCAACGTGAATTGCTTTGTCGGCACCCATGGCGAGCGCGGTTCGAAGCGTCTCCTGCGAAGTGGACGGTCCGCAAGAAACCGCAATCACTTCGCTCGCAATTTTCCGTTCTTTCATTCGTACGGCCTCTTCGACCGCGATCTCGTCGAACGGATTCATGCTGTGCTTCACGCCATCGGTGACCACACCGGTCTTATCGGGCTTCACTCGAATCTGCGGGAAACATATACGAATTAAAACCGTTTGCAGCACTGTGAATTCTAGCGAACCTTAACTGCGTAATCGATCACTCGTTTGCAACCGACGAGCACACGGAGCGACATTATTCACTTTCACTTCTCCGTTATTTTCAAGAATTCAAACTTTTTAAATTGAGTTGTTTTTAATTCACGATTTAATGGAATTTTTCGCTTTTTGCCAATTTACACATTTATCTACACGCCGCCGCCGTTTCGCACAAAACTTCGATTAGAAGCGTGTTTTCGCTTTAAAACTAGCTTTTAGTTCGTCTCAATCGATTGAATGCAACTTTTCAATAAAAATGCAAAATTTAAAGTAAATTAAAGGAAAAGCGTTTTTTGAAAATTAAAATTTGACAAAAAAATTAAAAATTGTTTTTAAAAGCCATGAAACGGCGGTACAAAGAGCGGCGCTCGGCGTATGACTTCTTGTGTTGTTGTCAATTTGCAGAAAGTGAAAACAGCGGAAAAAAAACGCAAACATCGCCTCAAATCACTGAAATGACTTCAATTTCGATCTCTTTTTGCCTTTGCTTCGATTAACACCTCAAATTTTGCCAAATTCACGTTGTTTTCAGGTGATCTTTTCGTTCGTTTCGGCAATTGAATCAAAAGAAATGGAGAAAAGAAACGGTAGTGAAGACGAAAGCTGGTATCGAAAATTTTTCTTTTCGGTCATTTTGTGTTTGTTGCTTACATTTGATTTTCTTGTCTTTCCAAAGGTTGAACGAATTGGAAACTGCACTTTTAGCGAATTGCGATTTAAGCGTTTTACGAACGATATGCAATCGAAAGCACATTCCTTCGAAATTGAGACCCGAGTTTTGGCAGGTTTTACCGATCGATTGTTCTTTTCTTCTGTTTTATGAACTTATTCTCATTTTAGACTTGTCTCGGTGCGAAAGGCAAATCGACCACACTTTCCGAATTATCTGATTTAAATGAACAATGTTTAATTCGTAATGATTGTGAAAATTTTGTCGATGCTTTAAGTGGCAACGAATATGATAAGTCATCTGTTATCAAAGATGTCGAGTCGATTATAAGCACATTCGCAAAGCGAAAAGAGGTTACATATTACTCAAATAATGGATGGTTGGAATTATTACAACCATTATTAGCATTGAAACTGCCACGAAATGATGTGTATAATTGCTTTGAAGCAATTTTAGAAAAATTTATACCCAAATACTTTGTTTCAAACACCGACGACGACGAGCCGTTCCACTTGTTGAGGTTATTACTGCTTTATCACGATCCTGAACTTTGTTCATTTCTTGACTCGAGGAAAATCACTCCTGATATGTATGTTGTTACTTGGGTGCGTAAAATTTTCAATTCATTTAATTGTCTAATTTCTATTGGAAATTTTCCCTTTTAGTTTAGAAGTTTGTTTTCAGCTCATTGCAGCAATAAAGTGATTCACAGTTTATGGGACGTATACTTTCTATTGTCTGATCCTTCATTGTTATTTTACATTTCACTCGTTATGCTAGTCAATGTTAAGTATGTTTGTTTGAAATTTTTCTTTTATAATGTTATTTTCAATCGAAGGGAGCAAGTTATGGAAATGAAGGATGAGAGCAAAGAAAAAATAATCGAAACATTGAATTCGGTTCCCAGTGCTCTTGATATTGAAGATATCGACGATCTATTTTATTTGGCTGAACAACATTACGTTTCGCAAACTCCGCGATCTTTCAAAGTAGAGAACGTTGCATCTTTTAAATAACTTGAGTGATGTTAACATTTTTGCTTTTAGGAATTATCATCACTGATGTTCACAGAAGTTTCATCTTGTCAACAATCACAATTTGTGACCACTGATTTAGCTCATGCTCTCTGTCTTCCAGTTCCAGTAATTGATCTTCTGCCAGACACGCCCATATCAGGAAGTGTAAGATACTTCGTTGTCGATTGTCGGCCAGCGGAACAATACAACAATGGTCATCTTTCAACCGCATTTCATTTGAATTGCAGTTTGATGTTAGAAGCACCGTCAGCTTTTGAAACTGCGGTTCAAGCTTTACTCGCGTGCATCAGCATGCAACAACATTCAATAAATGCAGGATCTGTTGTCGGCGGTAAACATTTATGCTTTATGGGAAGCGGGCGTATCGAAGAAGATCAAGACGTTTATATGGTTGTTGCATCTTTCTTGCAAAAGCATCAGCAATTTGTTAGTTTAGCTTTTAATGGCTATACCTATCTTCATGAATATGCTGTAAAAAACAGTATTATCGACAAATATATCGTTGACCACAATCGCAAGCAATGTATTCCCTGCAGATTTCCTCCAGGAACTCAGTCTTTGAACAATGTAAACTCAAAATCTTTATTTGGAAAGAAGATGGAAACAAGTGATCATTTTAACAATTGGTTGTTTACAAAAGTTGCAACTGTTGTTAAGTCGAAATCAATAGAAATGAAAGGAAAATTAGTCGAATATGTGACCAATCCAAATCAACAAGCAGCTGAAAGACATGTCAGTAGCAATGACAAAGTAGGAAAAAGGTATAAAGCAGCAAATAAATTTGCAATCGATGATAATGATGATGGATTGAATGGTTTCGAATCTGAAGATGAAGAAAGAAATCCTGAAATTGATGTTGAGTCATGGTGCAAGCGAGATGAAGTGATATCATGTTTTAAGTGTCAAGAACTTAAAGACGACGGCCATATGTATCCTAGGTAAGTTAGTGCTTTATCAAATTTTTTATTAAATTTGTTCTCGCTCACAGCTATTTAATCCTCACCAAAACCCATCTTCTCATTTTACGTGAGATTCCGCACAACAAAGGTTTTGCAAAACTAATGAAGAAAAGGCCATTAGAATTAGTCGTTCAAATAACAAGTAAACGCAAATGTCCTAATTTAATTACTTTTAAATACGGACAGTCAAATGAAGGCGAAGAAGGTCCAAGCATAATGGCCACTGATCTTTTACTCATTCCAAAACCTTATGACGTAACACGTTTAGTCAAGCAGCAAGTGATCAAAGTGCTCGATGGAGATCCTAATTCTACGAATATTAACAGCGAAAGCAAGCATAATTCTTAATTTATCACTTTTTACTAATTTATCGTTGAAAATGGCTATTAATTTTATCTCTCCATAAAATTTGTTTATGTTCTTTTAAATTCTGACACGTTTCGTGAGTTCAATTTAATGATAAGCATATTGTGCTTGTACTGGCGACAGAACATTTTTATTTAAAAATTGAACTAAGCGAAAATATTTGTCAATACGTGGCATGAATGCGATGATATAAAAACATTTAAACGTAAGTAAGGATGCATAAATTAATTTTAAACAATTTGTTATGGAAGTTTATATCCACTTATTAAAAGTGAAAGTGACAATCGTTTCGAAAGATAAAGGAAATTATAAACAGTTGTTTATATTAAAATGTTTCTTAATTTGCGATTGATTCAACAAAACAAAACAAAAGAAAATCAAAAGCCGAGAGTTTTTAAGAAATTAAATTTAACTAGAAAATTTAAACAGCGAATTTTGAGATAACCACAGTGGCTGAGTGGTTATCTCAAAAGTAGAGCAAGTATACCTCAGCTACGTGGGACAAGAAAATTTTTTAATAAGTTCTAATTTCATAATAAGTTCAGTTTTTATTCTTGAATTTACATACATGCTTTAGAAGTAGTGATTGAGCCCCTCTTGACACAATATCAAAGATTATGAAATCTAATCTTTTCTTAAATGTTCAATCATTTTTGTTTGATAATTTTTTTATCAATAAATTTTGCGCCAAATTTTGCACCAATTTTCAAAATTTTTAAGCATCAATCACGCATAATATTTGAGTACTTCAGCAACAAAATTCACGGCCATAGTGATAGCCAAAAAGTTGCTTATCTTGTCATAATTTTTTTTAATGTTAAAATAAACCAGTTTTAATGGAGAAAAGGAAGAAGAATGAAGAATTCTAAATAGGAATTGGTAATTCTTTCATTTCAGCTTCGCATTCATTATAAAGGTCGATATAATCGTCGTGCAGTCGAATGAGAACCATCAAACACGGCCGCTTCACGCCCATTGCGGTGGAGATATCGTAGCGCAATGGCACATAAACATACGGTAAACCGCGCTCTTCGCATACCACAGGCAAATGAGACATGACATCGATTGGTGTAACATCTCCCGCGAACACCACGAGACCTGTCTCACCTTTGCGAATCCGTGTCTGAACGTCTTTCAGACCCGAGCGCAGAAATGTTTTGCGTTTCGCTGCTTTCCTAATCAATTTAAACAGCTTTTTGGCCAATTTTTTCGACGCCATCGGTTTCGCGATCACCGAAACGTATTTCAATTTATCGCTGTACGGAAGGCTAACCAAATCGTGACCGCTACTCGGCACTGCGACCTCTTCATTTTCGCCAGATTCGCGCTTTATCTTTTTCGCCGCGGGCGTGTCGTCGTCTTCAGCCTCCAAATCTCGTTTCTCTTTTTTCGATTTTCCCATTTTTGCGCTTTTCGTTTCGAAAAAGCAGAGAAGACGTCGAAAATGGCACCGCTTTTCGCTTCACTTTTCCACGTGTTTTCGCTGTTTTTTGGTGCGAATTCGCTTTCGACCAATCAAACGATCGCTGCTTTCAAAGCGCCTCTTTTAAGCAACAATTGATTTCAATTAATTTTTGGCTTTACTACCTGCTCAGAAAGTAAGTTGCCGCTTTTTTAAGAGGCAAAAACTTTTGATCGCTTTTTCATATTCGAATGGTTCTTTTGCAACATTTAAAAACAAATATTTTTTTAATTTCTTGACATCATGAATAAAAAAAAACAGTTTTCGGACAACAAGCGTGCAAAAAAGTGAAATGAGATTTCCATAGGTGTTTACCTGAGTGAGAACGTGTATTTATATTGTTAAATTTTGAACAAGCATTAACTTGACTCAAGTTTGTGTATCAAACTTAAGTAAAATACTGAATAAAACTTAAGTGACGATTATTGAAGGTGGAAATACAGTTTCTGAAAAATGCCTTTGCCGAATCAATCAATTAATTTATCATCACTTATAAACTTATCAATTTCGATCAAGGTTTGCGACAAAATTTAATTGCATTAAAAACAAGTTGAGTGAAATTAATTTTAAAAGTTTTTAGTTTGAAGAATTAATTCGAAACAAGATGTTTTTGTTTTGTTTTGACCAGAAAATAGGAAAAAATTAGTTTTAAATAATAAAATAATTTTTGAAAAATGTTGAAAGCAAAAGCTTAGAGAAAAATTCAACATGAAATTTTGCAATTAATGATGAGATATGAGTAATGAGAAGCGATCAATTGATTCGACATATTCATTATTTTCTCGTAAAACACTCTGATAAAACTCGGAAAGAATATTTGTCCCGGGTCAATCATTTAATATCTTACCACTCTTAAATGCACCAATTTAGACCACGGTTCGCGACAAAATTAAAAGCATTTAAAAGTAAAATCAAGCACAGTTTTCAATTTTGTTTATATTCTGGCGTGCACGCTCGCCACAGTGCAAGCGATATTACCAACAATCATCATACAAAGGTTTACGCATGTAATTCTGCACTTTCGCGCTTTGCAACACATCAAAGGATGAACACATCAGCTATCGCCAATGCGATAACAATAACTTGTGTCCAAAAATCGCATGTAAAATGTATATTTGGCTCTTTCGCTGACGTGCAATTTTCTCGCTTTAAAAC